>JAMAKO010000157.1:0-22107 GCA_023628555.1 Chaetomiaceae sp. R4402
CTTCTACTTCTTCAATATCCAACAACCAACCATCCAATATCTATTGGTGGCACCGTCCGCACTAGCCTTCGAAATTAACTACGAACTCTGCGCATCCCACATTCTAACAGTTCCTAATGTTGTTATGTTGCAATTGAGGATTGTTGTTGTTGGGTCGCTGAGAGGCCACGCCTCGCTTGTACCCACGGCTCGCTTATCAAATACGTTAATAATAACAGTAGACACGGCTGAGTTAGATGCTTCTGCAACCTCCTAGCAAGTGCGGGCATTATGTCCAGGCTTGCCGCACATACCACAAGACTGAACCCTCGTACGAACCCTCCCTACAACACCAATATTATCACGGTTTGAGCGTGGTAGGTATCACCATGTATATTGTGTGGTTGCGCGAAGGAGGGAAAGTGGGATGGCCGCAGTGCCCGCGGGGAAGACCCTGTAGTCTGCGCACAGACCAGCTGCACAGGGTCCGGTGTCCTGGGACGCTAAGGGTGGAGTTCCCTGGGGGCCCCGGGAGGCTCCGCTATGGAGTCTTCCGGGGCCTCCTTGTGTGCTCCCGGGCATCGCCCGTAGCGTACTTGTCTGGGTGCAACCCAGCCCCAAACAGTCTCCTCATACGCTATAGGTAGTATAGTTTCAATGTTCGCCTATGTCTAAGCTTACGTCGATCTCAACTCGAACGCCAGTGTGAGATGACCAGGATTCGGGGCCAGCTGGTCCCTCATGTCCTCCAGCACGCGCCTGCCCGTCTCACCCGGCGCAAGGCGCAAGCGATATTTCCTAATGATCCATGCCGCCGTGATTCTCAGCGCATCCATCGCCATGACGCGGGCGATGCAGCTGTGGTGGGCTGCAAGGGCCAGTAACCTGCATGTCAACCCCACGAACCCTTACACGCCGGAAGACGTGGTCAGAACTCACCTGTGCCCCAAGGGTTATACGCCGCTACATTGCGAACCATGTCGCGGCGGGCGGTCCACCGTGCGGGAATGAATTCATTTGCCTGCGCGAAGCAGTCCTCTCCTGGTGACGGATTTAGTCACCAGCAAGTTGGGCTGGGTGTAGCAGCTGGGAGGAGAAAAATGGACGGAGGATAGCGGAAAATCAACACTTACTCCTGTGGATGGAATATCGAGGACTGATGATAGTCATGTGCGGAGGGATATACACGCCAGCTATCATGACGCCGCTCTTGCCTGCTTTGCGCGGGCCGGCCGTGGGCAGCACGGGGTGCAGACGGAGCGCCTCATGGATTACGGCGTTCAGGTACGGGAGTGTGCTGAGGACCTTGGAGTCGGCGATATCTGCGTCGGCCAGCTCAGCGTGAACCGCTTCAATGTGTTCCGGCTTCCGCGCCAGCTCAGCAAACAAGCCCAGAAGGACGACGGGGATGGGCTCGCTCCCGGCGACAATGGCGTTCAAGCTATCCCCTCGCATTCTGAGCACGTGCTCCGAGGTACGCGGGCCCTTGCGCTTCTCAAGGAGGTAATGGACCAGGTCGGGCGAGGGCTGCTTCTCAAAACCGGCCTGGAGACGCTCGCCGACCAGCTCGTGGGTCCACGCCGTCATCTCGAACCAGTCCCGCACCCGCCACACGCGCGGGGCTACCCGGAAGGCGAGCTGGATGAGCCAGGGAGCAGGGCTGACAGGACCTAGCAGAGACAGTGCCTGCTGCAGGCGGACGACCATGTGGTGCCATTTCCGGCTCTTCAGCATACCGAACGGCCTGTTGAAGACGAAGTCACCCATAACATCGAAGCCGAACCAGTAGCAGAGGTCCCGCATCTTGCACAGCTCGTTGGCTTTGACATTGGTTTCGATTGCTTTGTCCAGATTTTCGACTTGTTTGAGCGTTTTCTGGAAGTGCAAAGCCAGCGCTAGACGGGGGGGAGGCCGGGTGATCAGCCGGTAAGCACTCTGTCTCAAGTTCGACACCCACCTAGCAAGACGTGTCACCCTCTTCGCTTGGGTCCCGCGACAAACTCACCTTGCGGACTGAAACAGGCTTTCCACTCACGTCGCCGCTCATCGTGAAGTGCTCGATCCCGCGTCGTGAGCAGCGAACTCTCGGGAAACAAGAGGTCGTACCAATCCGATTTGTAACACTCCGTCTTGGGGCCGTCGGTGGCGAGGAAGACGTCGGGATGGAAGACGGTAACCTCAGATGGCCCTACATTAGGTCAAGGCCTGAAACCAGACAGACAGGGGCGGTCGCTGCTCGCAAGGAACGGAAAGTAGTGAACGAGGGAGGAAGAAGAAAGGGAATCCACTTACCCGTCCTCACAAAATCGCCATGTTCCTTGTGCAACCCATCCAGCAACAGGTGATTCAATGACGACCGGCATTTCCACACGTGCCAGAGCTTTGATATCCGCATGGCGAACGGGCCCTTGAAGCCAGCCTTGGTCAGAGGGTGAAAACAGACACGATACAGAAGGATGCTGGTAGTCAGCGTGGCGACGTAGCAGACGGCCGTGGCTAGACCTGCGGCAGACAGACGGCCCTCTTCCGAGCCGCGATACAGCACAGACACGGTCGTGAGGAGGACAAACAGAAACACGTGAGACAAGAAAAGCTCGGGCGCGCGGACGTGCCACTCGCCGCGAATGAAGAAGCCGTGGTGAGCTCCCAGGCCGAGAACCGCTCCCAAAACGCCGGCAGTAACGAAGAGGTTGGACTCCATTCTGTATGGCCAGTTGTGAGGGATGGAGAAAGAGGAAGACTCGGCAAGCAGCTGATGCAAGGTAATGCTGGAAGATGGGGAGGCGGCCGTGGACGCACGAGCAGACGCCGGTGTGAAGAGAGGAGGCGATCAGTCGCCGATGGGGTGGCATCCATGTACAAGGTAGGTATTTAGGTATCTTTGTTCTAAGCATTCTCGGCTAGATACCCAGGCTCTAAATAACGCTGAAAGGATCTACTTAGGCGCTGGCACCCTCCACTCTCCACCAGCAAGACGGTCAGGTCCTTGGACCTAGCCAATATGTCAACAACTGCGCACCCTGCAACTTAACGTTGGATTTTGGAGGTCCTGCGTGCGAGCGCTGGGTTGCGTCTTTCGTTTCGGTCTGCTGAGACGCGGCACTAGGAGCAAGGCTTCTGATCCACGGGAGGTGGGGGTCTGGTTGCATGCGGGTTGGCGGCGGGAAGGTGGAAGGGACGTCTAGTCCAGGAGTATTGGGTGGTGCCCTTGCACTGCCCGAGTTGTTACAGTGCATGGATAGCTGGGTGGCTGTGGGAGATACCCCACCCCACTGTCTCTTGGAAGAGATAGAGGCATCGTGGGAACTAGTGGGCTATAGTTAGCGAGCGAGTTTGCCTTGCACTACTCACTAAGACGATATATCCTAAGCATCCTAACTTGTAATACCTCAAACCTTAGGATTCTTAAATGTAAGTAACTCTAAGTAACCCTAAATACCTCTAAGTAGCCCTAAGTAGCCCTAAGTAACCCTAAGTAACTCTATAGAAGCCCCTTAAAGCCTATAGCTATAAAAAACCCCTCTAGGTACTTGGCTTTCTAGGCCTATAGCTCGTCTATATCCTAGTTAGCCTAGGCACAACGTCCTCTAAGAAACGTAGCTTCCTTGCTAGCTATCTAGATAAGGAAATAGGCAATAAGGTTAGCTAGCAATGACTTATTAGCCTCTATACAAAGGGGCCAAACGCTTATAAGCGGATTGGTTTTGCCTACCTGTATTTATAGGCAGATTCTCGGGGTTGGCGCTAGTCCTACAGAAGTTATTAGTATCAACTATACCAGGATAGATAGTAGCAACGAAGATACTAGGGTTCTCTATAGCTAGGAACTTGTAGACCTTTGCCTATACTAGCTTAGAAGCGACGTAGGAGGATAGCCCTAGTAGGTAGGCGGGCGGTAGAACGGACGTGTCACTGGTCACTCCGAGAATGGAGGCCGATGAGGAGTTGGCGGTCGGCAAGAAGGCCTTGGCTGCAAGCAAGGTGCCCTAGACATTAATCTATATATATTGGGCGAGAGGTGTTAGGGAACCAAATAAGCTAAGCACTCTGGTCTCCGTAAATAAGGATGGGACTTACCTTAAGTCCCTTGCGCTACTCGTCTAGATCCACCGAGGAGATAGCGGACAGTATAGGGCAGTAGCTAGCGTAGAGCACGAGCACCTACCACTTTCCAACGGCTGTAGCAGCTTGCTCCAGCGTCTAGGCATCGGTTATATCGATACGGTAGACCAACGAGGATACTAAAAGGAGAGAGGCCGTCTACTTAAGGGCGGCTTCGTTGCGGCCTAGCAGCGCAATCTAAGTAGCACCGGCGCTAGCAAAGACGTTGGCGGTCTCCCAGCTAATTCCACTCCCCTTGATGCCCAACTAGCAGCGTCAGTAGAAATTCATATACGAAAAGGGGCATACAAGGAAGCGGCGCCGCACGCACCGCTCCGATGATCACGACGCGCTTGCTAGCCACGCTAAGCTCGGGACGCGTCGGTGAGATGCGCTTATAGGTGGCGCTATGCCAGGTGGTGGTAGGGTAGGGGAACGGAGGGTCTATCGTTGCGTAAAGGCTTAAAAGTTGGTGACAGTGTGCTGCGCTGGGCGTCTGCTATATGCGGTGGAAATCTGTAAGGACTTTCCCTCAGTCCTCCCTATTGCACTACCTAGCGGGGTCGACAATCTCCACCGTCTGAATCGAGTTGTACGAGAGCAACGTACCCAAATGGCTGGATCTAGCGGTTTGGAATTGAAGAGGAGATGTTAATTATGCTCCTGGAATCCCTCAAGACGGCTGGCTCGGAGCATCTACAAATGCAGGCATGAGTCTGCCGAGCTTGCTAAGCAAACCCCCTCTCCCGTCACCTGCGGCCAACTCCTCTCGGAGGACCACTCACACCCGGAGCCTGGAAGACGAGGTACAGGGTACCATGGGAAGCTCATTAATTTCTGTCTCTGGCCACTCTTTCCGCCATTGCAACCCCGGTGGGGTACCTCAATGATCCTCTTCCTGTCATGGTTCTGCATATGCACAGACCTGGCACCGATTTCAACGGGAAGTCCTCACCCTCAAACCATGAGGGAACCGAACTGCGGCTCTGGAAGCCGTAAGCCAATAAGAAGCGCGCTTCTGCTTTGGGCATCGGAAAGTTTGGGTTGACTGTCATCCAACACATTGGTCGGGCGGGACCACAAGTGGGGGCCGGGATGAGAGTGTCCGCTAAGTAGCTCGGGAATGATGGAACGGCAACGGTAATGCAGAGCGAACAAGCCTGCTGGACCGAGATTACTGCGGTTTACCGAGTCACATACAGTTGCCCGCGGCGTACACAACGCTGTTGCAGATGACACCGGATCATCACACCCTGAACCGGCTGGGCAGGAAGGGAGACAAATCAGCAAGCAGGTACTGATGGTCCGTCGAATGCCAAAAATAAGTGATCCGCCATCGTTGTACTGTACAAACCCGACCTTTGACCCACACATCAAGCAATCATATGGCCCTCAAGCTTGATAGTCTGGCGGAGACGAGGCGGCAAGTCGGAACACTTTGCCTCGAGACTGCATACGATCATCCACCCAGAGCCTCCGTCCACGAGCAAGCCAACGTCGCGTACGGTCATGGTGGTCAATTCCAGTAGCATCACTAGGAACAAAGAAGGGATGGAGATAATGGAAACAAAACAAATAGGGGCGGGCTCGTACATTCGATATACAACCGCAAGTCAAATCTAGCTAAACTCAGCTACTAACGTTATGTAAGAAACACATTTGCTAGTTCGCACGCGATTCCCCCTGAGACCCCCCACACCCCCCGACCCTTCCTCCCTCCCCCCACAAGATTCCCTAGTTCCTCTGCGGAGCCTGCCACATGTTAAACTCTCGCTTTACATGTATCGCTTGCCAAGCATCCCGAGGCGGCGGCATGTTAAGTTCCGTATCGCCAACCCGACGGTCCGAAGTGATATGGGTCGTGAAGGCATCGTCCGGGGCCATGTAGGGGGCCATGTAGTGCCGGCCGGCCTGGTTGTCGCCGATCGGCTCTTGGCTACCGGACGTCATGTGGGAATACATGCCGGCCTTCTGCCTCGACCCGCCAAGCCTCCCGAACGTAACGACGCTGCTCAGGGGCCCGGGTTGCCTGGCTCCAGCAGATGCAGAGCGAAAGGACAGCTTGGTAAGCCTGGGCTTGACGTAGGCCTTAAGGACGGGTGCCATGGTAGGGATGCAGGCGATGATGATGCACAGCCACAGTTCGAGCGTGGTGGTGAGAGCAAGGGTGGGCATCTGTTGGACGAAGTCGCCCTTTTTCCCGGTGACAAGGTCGTAGATCCGCCAGATCATGATGGCAATTGTGCTGGTGGGCGTAGTTAGCTTTACCTGTATGCTGCGGAGAACGGGGCCGGGGGGATGGACAGCAGCAGGAGGAGGAGCCACGGACATGAAACCGAGACTGAAGACCACGCTGACTGTGATCTTGTTGCGCAAGCTCATCTTCAGCGCCCACAAGAAGGGTATCGGCAGGATGACGAGTAGCAGATCAAGCCCGAGGTTGGTGCTGACAGAGCCGAGCTGGCCGATGTTCAGGTCGCGGCAGTAGCCGTCCGGCCTGGGGTTCCAAAGCTGAGAGATGTCGGGCGAGCAGGTGGTGAGAAAGACGACGAGGAAGGAGAGACAGTAGGCCACTGTCAGGCCCATTAGGGCACAAGACAGTATTTTGAAGGTTTTGGTCGGGAAGAGGCGGATGTAGAGGCAGAGTACCGAGAGCTTGAAGGTGGTCGTGCCCAACGTCCAGGTTACATAGGCGGCCGGAATGGCCTTGAAGGCCGTCTGAACCTCTGCCGGCGACAACTCGGTCATGAAATGGCCAATGCCGCCTCGAAAAATGGCCCATATCAACACGCCTTCGAGCGCCACAGTGTTCATCTGTTTAAAGCCAGGGAGCCGATTAGCCAAAGTAAGCAGGGCTTAGTGGGCGACAGTGCTGGGCAAACAGCTGGGCAAACTCACCCACGAGAAGACAATCAAGTAATCGTCAGCATACAGCTGGCGCCGGGTCAGATGGGCGGCCAGGAAGCACAAACCCAGGGCGACCAGGTCCAGCACAGTAAACACAATGGTCCAGATCAAGAGATTGATGCCTTCCCGCGTGACGGAAGCCATTGTGACAATCAACAAGCAGGATCTCCTGAGACTCAGCGCAATACGGGTGCACCGCGACTCTCAAGAACTCAACAAAAGGGCTGGGGCGCGAGTCCAAATACGAGAGGAGTTGGGGGTGGGAGGGGACGACCCGGACTCGTAGCGAAATCCGGATGCGCCCATCATGCGGAATTGGCACCAGGATGTACTTTGCGGCGAAAATTGCTGCTACATGCAAGTTGGGAGCGCTTTATGCAAGCATGGGGCGGGGTGTACGGCAGGGAGTGTTGCATGTTGGGCAAGGGGCTGCGAAGCAGAGCTGATTGCAGCACCTGCGCCCTTTTTTGTTTTTTTGTTGTTCTCCCCGAAGTTCTCAAACTTTGAACATCGCTGGAATCCAGGTAGCATATGTACCGTACCTTTGCCCGTTCCCACAGCGCCTAAAGACACTTCGACAAACTAGGCTGATTATCATTATTCCACACCCTGATGAAGCCAAAAGCGGGATTAACGCCTTTTCAGCTCCATATGGCGGCCTGGACGTCAATTGTTGTTCTAGTCGGCGCAGCGTGGCTGGCGTGGGTGCGTCCGGGCGGGGCGCTTCTGTCCGGATGGAGTCGAGGGGCGCCGTGGCACAAGGGTCCAAACTACAGTCACCACCGCTGCCGCTGCTTTCCTAGCGACTCAGACGGGTGCTGGCCGTCGCAGGCCGAGTGGGCCGCCTTCAACGCGACAGTTGGCGGTCGCCTGATTGCAACGGTACCCGTCGCCAGCGTGTGCCACGGGGCCTTTGGCGTCAGCTACGATGCCGACAAGTGTGCTGAGGTCCGCGCCAACTGGCCGCGTCCCGAATTCCACGACGAGACCACGCATTCACCTATGGCTGCCTTCTTCGCCAACGCCAGCTGCGACCCCTTCACAGCCCCCGACGCCCCGTGTGTCATTGGCACATATGTACGTTATGCCGTCAACGCTACAGGTGCCGACCACTACCGTAGTACCATCGCCTTTGCTACCCGTCACAACATCCGCCTCGTGATCCGCAATACGGGCCACGATTATATGGGCAAGTCAACCGGGGCCGGCGCACTAGCCCTATGGACGCATCACGTCAAGAGCCGCTCTATACTCGACTACAAATCGTCTGTCTATACGGGCAAGGCCATGAAGATGGGGGCCGGCGTGCAGGCCGTCGAAGCTCAGAGAACGGCTAATGACGCCGGCTTGGTTGTCGTTGAGGGTGATTGTCCTACCGTTGGCCTCGCTGGCGGTTACACACAGGGAGGCGGCACTAGCCCGCTCGCATCCCGGTATGGTCTCGCCGCTGACCAGGTACTCGAGTGGGAGGTGGTCACATCGGATGGCGAGCTTCGAAGAGCGACGCCGACGAACGAAAACGCTGACCTATACTGGGCACTTTCTGGCGGTGGTGGCGGTACGTATGGCGCTGTCCTTTCGATGACGGTCAAGCTGGACAAGAACATGGCGACTGCGGGCGCTACCCTGTCCTTTGTTGACGCCACTGACGCGTACTGGCACGCCCTACGGGCCTTTCTTATTAACCTTCCCGCCGTTTTGCGCGCCGGTGCAACTGTCTACTGGCAGATCATTCCCCCCGTACACTCCGGTCTCCCCGGCAACTTGTTTTCCCTCCCACAACTCTACCTCCCAGGCGGGACGGCCACAGACGTTAAGCGGCTGCTACAGCCTACATTAGCGGCTCTTGACCACAATGGGATTTCATACGGTAAGCTGTTTTCGACGCAATAGCTAACCCACTAGTCAACCGATCCAATGCGGACTAACTTGTGTATAGCCTTTACGCCGACCGACTATCCCACCTTTCAAGATGCCTTTTACACGCTCAATCCCTGGCAAAACATCAGCGAAGTTAATCTCGGCGGTCGTTTGATTCCGCGCTCGCTAGTAGCCAACGACAAGTCCGCCGCCGCTCTGACCCAGGCACTCAAATCCATCGCCGACAACGGCGGCATTACGGCCGGCGTCTCCATGGACGTGAGCCGGCCGCCGTTGATTCCCAATTCGGCGAATCCCGAGTGGCGCGAGTCCCTTTTCCTAGCCTTCCTCGGCATGTAAGTAGCGCCCTACCCCGTAATCTCCAGCTACCGAGGTAGACGGACGTGTCTGACTTCTCGACTCAGCCCCTACGACCGCAACAACTTCGCGGCCAACCTCGCCGCGCAGGCGGCAGTCACCAACGTCCTGCTGCCACCGCTGGAAGCCCTGACCCCCGGAGGAGCCGCCTATCTCAACGAGGCCGACATCAACCAGAAAAATTGGCAACAGGTCTTCTATGGCAAAAGTTATCCTAGGCTGTTGCTCATCAAGAAGAGGTACGACCCCGACGGCATCTTTTGGGGTCCGACGACGGTGGGAAGCGAGGCGTGGGAGCAAACTGCAGATGGGCGGCTCTGCAAGACAAGTGTCTAGGTAGCAAGCCCGTTGTTGAGACCAGGGGCACCGCGACTGGTTTTGGCTCAAAGATATTTAGCTGCCTTTGCATTCCTGCGGGAGAGCCTTCTCGTTACAGGGCACGACATTGAAGGGCCTACGCCGATATCATTGGCCATCGGAGTCTCAAGGCAATGTGCTAGTATAAGTGGTTGCCTCAATTCACAGCAAAGCGCTGGACTTAAGCGGTTGCAAGGACTCCAAAGACAATGAAATACACGACTGCGTAATTGTGCTGACTGGTGAACTACCTACCTGCCTAAGGTGGTCACCTATTTTACAATTGATCGCTTCCGGCACAACGAAACCCAACTCCCCACCTCTATTACATAGTGCATTCAGGCAGCGTCGAGTTGCTTCTTGATAAAGGCCAGGGCCTGCTGTCTGTAACGTATCTTATAAGCGAGCGACCAATATAAGCGAGCGACCAGCTGTTTACTACCTTGCAACAGCCATCCTCAATTGCAAAGCAACAACACTTCAACCTACTATAATTACATCAGAAACAGCTAAGTCAGACACGTCTGCAACCTCCTAGCACGTACGGGCATTATAGCCAGGCTTGCCGCACATACCACAGGACTGAACCCTCGTACGGACCCCCCCTGCACCACCACCATCCGGCTGCATTTCCTGCACTGCCTCCCCACCCACGACTCCTAGGCCTAGTAGATCCATTGCGGCTTGTAGAGTAAGTGATTCTCCAAGCTATATACATGTTCCTTTAGCTTTCTTGCGCTTGCTTAGTGCCTCGTTGGCCTTGCAGAGCGAAGATACCTCTACAGTAAAAAGAGCCATCCAGTACATCACAGCCGTTATACTCTTAGCTAGTTGGTCTATAGCAGCTAACATCGGGGTTAGGGAGCTATTCTAGTGGTTAGCGATGCAAGTCTTGATAAGCGTTGACTATATATTAGCTTTCTAGGGATTGTATAGCGTTTAGAAGACCTAAGGTTATAGTGTGCCGGCCTGCGAGTTTAGAGGTATTATGTTAAGCACTGGCCCTATGGCGACTGCAGATAGGCGTGCAAAGTTTTATTGAAACGATCTGAGGAAGAGAAGAGAGAGTTACAGAGCCCCGCGCGGGGCGAACCCTTTTAGAGGAGGGCGTGGAAGCTGGCTCCTTCCCGGAGCCGAGCCGGAGACGGGCAGGAGCCCCCCACATCCGGGCACTGGCCCGCAAGTACCAGCTCGGGCAAAGCCCGAGCCCCTGACATATTAGTATATATTATTATTATTATTTCCTACATCGATATGCCCGTGGGCGCGCCGGTCCTTCCACTGCTAAGTATAAAGGAAATAGGTATTAGTATATATAGCTTGATATCTAGCTTAGATATCACCCTCTCTAGATTATATAGCACAAGGCTAGTACCCGCAAAGCTACCTTGGATATTCTTCTCCATTATTGAGGTAAAGAAAGCTTTATAGAAGCTATAAAGAAACTTAAGCTTGCTAACGTAGCTAATATATATCTGCATTAAATCCTTAACCTAGCGACTATACGCCTTCTTCAATGGCCTAAAGCAGCTAATATTGAGTGGCTAGAGAAGGTGCGAGGAATATAGAGGTATATAGAGCGTAATAATATTGTTCTACTAGCAATAGAGCTTGAATTTGGTTGAGTAGTAGCTCTTATAGCTATTAAAGATTAATAGCTAGTACGTGCCTTTTACCTAGGGCGCTATATAGTAGTTAAAGTGCTTAATCTAATCTAGGCCTACTATATTAGTAGTCTAGCTATTGTAATGGTCCTAACGAGTGTATTGCAACTAGCTAGTGACGACTCTACGAGCATACTAAACTTGAAGAAGAAAAGGAAAAGAAAGAGAAGAATAGCTTCCCTGTAGTGTCCTCTATATGGTTAGAGCAATAACCTTCGTTTAGAGTTAGAATGCGTTTAGCATAACGTTGGCTTGCCAAGATCGGACGGCTATATCTATATCTGTATATCCTGCTTGGCCGAGTGTCTCCGAGGCTATTAACGAGGCCTAGCCTATTACAAACGCTAAGTATTAGATTATAGAAGTTATTAGCTTACACTACTACTATTTTAATATCCCTTTTAGGATTTACTTAGTCTTCTATATCTTACTACTAAAGAGAGTAGCTAATGACCCCTTGCTATTATAAATTTAGAATAATATATAGCCCCTAATGTACTTTATATATGAGCGACCAATATAAGCGAGCGACTAACGCTAGCACATTGTAGTAAAGTTGTATGTAAAAAGGAGATAAATAAGCTTAATAATTTCTTATCTCCTTTTTGTATGCAACTTCACTATAATGTTGTGACGAATCTTGGGCCCCTAGGGTTCTGAAAGGGACTCCTAGAAGTATACTCTAGGTAGAGCTTAAGGTTTGGTAAAGCTAAAGGGTTTATAATAAAGGATTGTCTTAATAGTAGGTCTAGCGAACTAATTGTATTGTTTATTGAGGAAGCTACTAAGTATCTATAGGCCTAACGAGTATAGTTTTAAATATAAGCTTCCTCCTTTATAGACGCTTGTGGTCGCTAGCGTCCCTAAGCGTCTATGGTCGACGATGGACGCTAGTGTCCCTGAGCGTCTATAGTTGACGATGGACGCCAGCGTTTCTAGGCGTCTATCTTATCTAGCGTTTTATTGGGGCGTCCGTCTATAGCCCTTATTGGCTCCTATATACTGCGCTAAGCCCTACTGGGCTGCGATATATAGTTGGTTCGTAATACGATGCCCCCTCTCTAACGTTTTTTATCTCTAAAAGGCAGGACTATCGTCTTAAATAGCGCTAACGCCCCTATCTTGTATATGAGTGCCTTCTTCCCTATATTGCCGTTGTTATTATAGCTAATATACCTAGTAGACCCCCTTGAAACTACGCCTTGGAGCGCTGTATCGTTGCTACTGTTATTAAACGCGATGGTTAGCTAGTCGAGATGCTTTACGAGCGTTGTTGGAGCGCGAAGCCTCTAAAGCAATGTATTATAGTCCCTAGGTTAAATAAATATTCGTTTTACATATATATAGGTAAGAAGTGTAGTAGGTTGAATATTATAGGCGCTTATAAGTATTACTATTTGTGTGATTAGGTAGTACTGACCTTTCTCTAGTGTTGGCGAACCTAGCTGTATGCAATAAAATTAATAGGGATATTGCGGATGCCGAGTGCTAGTTGTCCAAGGCGTTGAGCTGTCTTTTGCGCCTATGTTAGTAGTGTAAGAAGCTGGGCTCCAATGGGTCTAGCTTGTTGGATTGTGGTTTTAAAGGACTAGAAGGGGAGGAGGAGCTGGATTCTCCTCCCCCGATGTTGGAAGAGTAGGCTTTGGTTGGCTAGGCTTAGTTGTTGGGTGCTGTTGGTGTTGTAGACTAGGAGGCCGTTGGTGGGGTTCTATATAGTTTAGCTAGTTCCCTTGACTTTCTTGCCGACTTCTCTACTTCTAGTAGCGCTTCTAGGTCTTTTTTAGAGTTCTTATAGGCTTTAGCGCTCGTGGTTAGTTAGGGTTCCTCTAGTGGAACTCCTAGAGTTTCTTAGAGTAGTAGAGGTTTATAGCTAGTTTCTATAAGTTGTTTTCTAGACTAAAGTTTAGCTATTTAACTAGATAGTCTAATTATCTATTGTCGTTAATATATAAATTAAGGATTTCCTTAATATTCTATTTCTTTTCTTTATCTTTCGCCTTAACTATAATGTCTAGTTGTGCTTTCTTAGGTACTAGTTCTAGAAGCGAGATTGTGACGAATCTCGGGCCCCTAGGGTTCTGAAAGGGACTCCTAGAAGTATACTCTAGGTAGAGCCTAAGGTTCGGTAAAGCTAAAGGGTTTACAATAAAGGGTTATCTCAATAGTAGGTCTAGCGAACTGATTATATTGCTTACTAAGGAAGCTACCGAGTGCCCGTAGGCCTAACGAGTATAGTCTTAAATATAAGCTTCCTCCTTTATAGACGCTTGTAGTCGCTAGCGTCCCTAAGCGTCTACGGTCGACGATAGACGCTAGCGTCCCTGAGCGTCTATGGTCGACGATGGACGCTAGCGTCCCTGGGCGTCCATCCTATCTGGCGTTTCATTGGGGCGTCCGTCTGTAGCCCTCATTAGCTCCCGCGTGCTGCGCCAAGCCCCACTAGGCCGCGATATATAGTTGGTTCGTAACACGATGCCCCCTCTCCAACGTCTTTCGTCCCCGAAAGGTAGGACTATCGTCTCAAATAGCGCTAACGCCCCTATCTTATACGTGAGTGCCTTCTTCCCTATATTGCCATTGTTATTATGGCTAATGTACCTGGCAGACCCCCTTGAAACTGCGCCTTAGAGCGCCGCGTCGTTGCTACTGCTATTGAACGCGACGGTTAGCTAGTCGAGATGCCTTACAAGCGTTATTAGAGCGCGAAGCCCCCAAGGCGATGTATCATGGTCCCTGGGTCGAACAAATGTTCGTCTTGCGTATATATAGGCAAGAAGTGTAGTAGGTTGAATGTTGCGGGCGCTTGTAAGTATCACCATTCGTGTAATTGGGCAGTACTAACCCTTCCCTAGTATTAGCGAACCTAGCTGTATATAATAAAATTGATAGGGATATTGCGGATGCCGAGCGCTAGTTGTCCGAGGCGTTAAGCTGTCTCTCGCGCCTATATTAGTAGTATAAGAAGCTGGGCTCCGATAGGTCTAGCTTATTGGATTATAGTCTTAAAGGACTAGAAGGGGAGGAGGAGCTGGATTCCCCTCCTCTAATATTAGAAGAGTAGGCTTTAGTTAGCTAGGCCTAGTCGTTGGGTACCATTGGTGTTGTAGACTAGAAGGCTATTAGTGGGGTTCTATATAGTTTGGCTAGTTCCCTTAACTTTCTTGCTAACTTCCCTACTTCTAGTGGCGCTTCTAGGTCTTTTTTAGAGTTCTTACGGGCTTCGGCGCCTATAGTTAGTTAGGGTTCCTCTAGTGGAACTCCTAGAGTTTCTTAAGGTAGTAGAGGTTTATAGCTGGTTCCTATAAGTTGTCTTCTAGGCTAAAGTCTAGCTATTTAACTAGATAGTCCAACTATCTATTATTGTTAATATATAAATCGAGGATTTTCTTAACGTCCTATTCCTCTTCTTTATCTTCTACCTCGACTATAGTGTCTAGTTGTGCTTTCTTAAGTGCTAGTTCTAGAAGCGAGATATAAAAAACGTTGGTTCTAATTTGCATTGTTGCTAGGATTGCAAGTCGATAGTTATTGTTCGAAATCTTCTTATTGATCTTGAATAGTCCGATTTTGCGAAAGTTAAGCTTCCTACTTAGTTATTTTATTTGGAGGTTATATAAGATAAGGTAGACTATATCCCCCCTCTTTAGGCGAGGACCCTCGAGCCTTTTCTAGTTGTAGAACTTCTTTATTCGTATTTATATAAACTTAAGTTCCTACTTAAGTATCTAATATAACGTATATATCTATTCGGCTTTAACTACTACCTATAGGACCTTAATGTCTAATCCTTAGTGTAGGTCCACTTTGTATCGAAAGTTTGTAAAGAACGGTGTAACTTTCGTAGTTTCCATTAGCGTTGTATTATACGCGAGCTATGCCGATAGTAGTAGCGTAACCTAGTTGTCTTGCTAGAAGTTGACGTATAGTTGTAGGTACTACTTGACAATTTAGTTAAGTTATTCTATCTATCTATCTATCTACAAGTGGTATACTATAGATAGTTTGCTCTTCGTCTCTAGATACATTATAAGTACCTACTAGAACTTAGAGGCGAACTTAGTATCTTAGTCTGTAATCTATTCCTCTAGCTATCTATATACTAAAGTGATATGCCTGAAGACTATATCTATAAGTTGTTCTACTATCTAGGTTTCTATATAGGGAATGAAGTATGCCTATTTAATTAACCTTTTAACAACTATAAGGATCCTATTATATTCGATTCCTATTGCAGGGTCCTTGGAGGTTAGTAGCTTAGTAATAAAGTCTATTATTACTAAGCTCTATAGTGCCTTTGTAACTAGTAGAGGCTATAGAAGTCTATATAGCTTGTGGCGTGCCAACTTGCTTTGGTTGTAGAGGTTATATTCTTTTACCACCTTCTTAACCTTCCCTCTTAGTCCTAGGAAGTTGTAGTGCTAGCGTATCCTAGCAATCGTTTTGGCGATCTCTAGGTATCTAAAGAGTTTTGATCTATAGATTTCCTTAATAAGTTCCTCTTATCTATATTCCTAGATATAGGCTTTCCCCTTATACTAAAGGCATTTATAGATCTTATAAACTCCCTTATCCTATAGCTCGTTAAGCTACTTTATATTCGTTGAGATGTAGTCGATATATGTATAATACTCGTCTAGCGAACGTTGTTCCTTAAAGATCGCACTACACTTGTACTATTAAGGGTGCTTTAGCGTACCATCTTCCTATTCCTAGAATAATAGTAGCAAGACGTTCTTAAACTTCTTAAAGTAGTTAGGCCTCTAGCTAAGCGCGTCTACTCTAGCATTCTCGATGCCTTTAATATACTGGATTTTGAACTAGAACAATGCGAGGTACTTATACTAGTGTGTTAGTCGTCCATTTAGTTTCTTTATTATTGTAAAGTACTAAAGGTTCTTGTAGTTGGTCTAGACCTTAACTTTGTAGTTTATACCACTAAGGTAGGGTGCCTATTCCTCGAATGCTATAACGATGGTAAGCAGCTCCTTATTGTAGATCGGATATCCAAGCTGTTCCTTTATAAACTTTTTCGAGAAGAATGTAATAGAATAGAGTTTCCCGTTTTTATCTCTCTATCTAAGTACTCCTCTATATACATAGTCCAACGCGTCGGTCTCTACCTTATATTCTTTCTCTAGGTTAGGGAGCTATAGTACCGGATTGTTAACTATAAGGTCCTTAATCCGTTAGAACGCTTCTTACTCCTCTTCCTTCTACTAGAATTCTACGTCTTTCTTTGTCAAGTTGTATAGCAGTCTTATAATATCGCTAAATCCTTTAACAAACATCCAGTAGAAGTTAATAAATCCTATAAATCCGCGGACTTCTATAGTGTTTATTAGCGTAGGCTAGTTCCTAATTACCTCGATTTTCGCTAGTTCTATCCTAATTGTTCCTAGCGATATCTTATAGCTAAGGAAGACCGTTTTCTAGACGTAGAACTCGCTCTTATCCTTATTGACCGAGAGCTTTTACGTGTGTAGCACGTCAAGTACGGCTTTTATATACTGCTGGTGCTCTTTCATTGTTTTTAAGAAAATAAGGATATTATCAAGGTAATAGACTGCAAATCTATTAAGGAATGGTCGGATAGCATAATCGACTATAGCCTAGAAGGTTGCTAGTATATTGGTAAGCCCGAAGGGTATAACTAGATATTTATAGTAGCTATATAGTATGCGAAAAGCCGTCTTCTATTCGTTTCCCTCCTTGATATATATATAGGTGTAAGTGGTTGGAAGGTCCAAACAAGTAAAGTATTATACGCTATATAGCTAATCCCTAAGTTGCAAGATTAAAGGTAGCGGATAGCGATTCTTCATCGTTTAATCGTTTAGCTATTGGTAGTCTATATACAATTGGAGCTTGCTATCTTTCTTAGATACGAATAGTATTAGGTATCCTATAGGTAACTACAATAGTCTAATATATCCAATTTAAAGGTTCTCCTCGAGGTACTTCTTTAGTTCCTTATTCTACAAATCGTTAGTATAGTATACTTTAAAGAACTTTAACTAGGCCCCTTCCTTAAGCTTAATCTTGTAGTCCTACAGGCTATACTTAGGTAGTCTAGTAAGGTGCTTCGCTTCGAATGCTAGATGTCTCTAGTAGTTGTCTAGGATCTATCCTTTTGCGTTGTTAGGTTATTCCATACTTGCATAGTATACAAATTTATTATTAGTTGTAATGCTAGCTGCTTCTTTCTAAGTAACCTATCCTAGGATTTCGGGTTTTCCCTGCCTATCAATCGAGATTATAGCAACCTTCCTATCGTCTAGTGCTTATTGATTCTTATATCGTTAACTGCCGCCTCTTTCTAAGTCTGTAGCGCGCTATTTGTCGCCGCCCGTTTCTTGCGGTAGATCCTTAGAGGCCACTTATCGTAGTGGGCTATCTCGTTGTAATCCTTCATCTACGCTTATCTCGTTAGTTGGATACTCCTCTTTACGAGGTTGTAGATAGCCACCTCCCTTTTAATAGATATCCGGGTTATAGTCTTTATACTAAGCATCTCCTAGTATTATATTATACTTGTTGTTTGTATCTATAATGTTGAAGACGACCTTCGTTGTCTTTCTAGCAATTGTAATGTCTAGGGGCTCGGTCTCCTTAAGGACTAACCTCTTGCCGAATAGTCCTCTAACGATACTAGGTTTGTCCTTGCCTCTCTAGGGTATCTAGTACTAGTTTATAATGTTAGGTGTAACGAGTATACTCTAGGACGCTCCATCCACTAGTACTATTACCTTATTCCCTTTCTATTTAGTAGCGACGTATAGCCTTCTATCGCTTCCTCGCTTTATTATAGTTGTAATGTCCTTTATACTAATTAGAAGTTTATTATAGGCCTTTTGCCTAGCTAAGCTCTTCCTATACTTGCTAGCCTATACTATTGCGAGTCTTAGTACTACGCAGGCCTAGTAGAGGGCCCATTGTCGTTTCTCAACTCCCGCTTAGGCGGTTTAGTAGGGATTATAGTCCTAGGTGTCTAGACCTAGGTTACTCCCATACCGCCTCTATATATCTACTAGAGTTTCGTACGTATATAGGGGATATAGTCTTTAGAGGGATAGGTAACTTCCTTCTCTATATATCCCTTTAGCTACACGCGTCGGGGTATAAATTGGATATAGTTGCTCCCTAGGGTCTTGCCTTTCTATAGTAGCGCGTCGGCTATAGATCCTACGTCCTACATCTATATCTAGGGCGGGATCTTCCCGTCTACCCCCTTGCGTCTAATCGACTAGAAATCTACGTCTACCTTTAAGTAGAAATAGTACTAGTAGTAGTATACAAAGCATTGGAACTATAGAATATTAGTATAGTCCATTTGTATAGGGTATAGCTTTATATTGTTATTATTCTTATAGAGATAGGGCTTCCTAAGTCCTCGTTCTCTAACTCGCTTAGTATCGAGGCTATAGACTATATATAGTCGTTGCGCCTAGTACTCGTTCTAGGCGTAGGCTGTTTATCCTACGAGCCTTTTAATATAGTCTTAGTACTCCTTCTCGAGGTTCCGTTCCTTTATTATTTGCCCGGCTCCAACGTAAGTCGTAGCGGGGTCTTCTAAGGGTCTATCCTAAGGGATCTCCCGTTTATCTAGGTCTCTAAGCTTAGTCTCGAGTTGGTTAATATCCTACTAAAGTCCTCGGAGCTCCTTCTTAAGCGAGTCCTTCTCTTCTTTTAGCCTATCAAGGCGCTACCCAAACTTTTATTTTTTATACGAGAGTTCGAGGTTCGTTGTATAGCGTTCCTCTACAAGTTCTCTAAAGTATTCCACTTCCTTTTAGAGGTACTCTACATTAGGTCTAATAGGGTTATCCTTGCTAGTACGTAACCTCTATTTCCTATTAGCGTCCTAGGTATATATAAGTCTCTAGTCTTCGCCTAGGCTTACAATAGCTTCCTAGGCCTATACGAAGGCTCGTAGCCCTATATAGAGGTTCGTTGTCTCGCTAGTCGTCGCTTTTATTTTGAGCTTTATAATGGCTTCCTAAACCTTCGCTAAGGCTCGGGCTACCGAGGGGTAGTTGGATAGTCCCTAGCTTACTACGCGCTATGCCGCTACTACTATAGTGTCTTGTATAGCTTATATAGCAATGTCTTTAGTTTCTTCTATCGATAGGACTATATCTTCTAGTCTAAATGGTTAGGTGTTATCCTCATCTCTAGAGTTGTTAGTATCTAGCATGCTGCCTTCCTATATAGTACTAGCTTGCTCTATAATATAGTTGAGGTTGAATTTAAGTATATACTCGAGGTTGTTCTCCATGTCGATTGGGGTATAGATTACTACGTTGATATTCTTTATAGGGATATCTTTAGTAATAGTAGTAGTCTCGTGTCTAGAGACTAGCTTCTAGTCCTTCTTTGGACTCTTATAGTCCCGTTAGTAGTAGCCTATCTTGCTATAGCTAAAGCAGGTGACCCTACTTAGGTCTCTTTTCTTCTAGTCCCGCTAGACCGTACTAACGTCCATTAGTCTAGAGTATATACTATACTATATACTACAATACTAGCGTTTGTGCCCTAAGTTGGTATAGGCCGATCCTTAGACCTATATGTATATCGTACTATACTTCTCTTGCTAGTGTACGTATAGTCGGTCGTCGATTTGGATAGCTATTGCGATATACACGTCGATATCCTTGGGCTATAGGTGAACCTTAGATAGTTCGTCTTTAATATTCTCCTTAAGGCTAAGGTAGAATAGTAGCATTAGGCCCTCGTCGTTAATCTTAGTATATAGCAAGTACTATTGGAACTATATAGTATAGGTTGCAGCTAACTTCGTCTGCTTTAACCTAAAGAGGTGCTTCTATATATATCGTTTGCTATCTAGGTTACCAAATACCTTGTGGATCTCTATTTCGAAGGATATATAGTCCTGGAAGACCCTATTGGTAAACGTGTCTCTATCGTCCGGGGCCTTATTTAAGTAGTCCTCGAGCGTAGGCTTGAACTACTTGAGCGCCTGCCTCTCGAGGCGCGAAGAGGCGTAAAATACCTTGGACTCCTCGCTCTCGAACTAAGCGGGGTAGTAGTGGATGTAGGCCCTCATCTAGGCGAGGAACCTAGAGAGGCTATCCTTGTCGCCTCTATACTTCGCAGGCGCCTCGATCTTAGCCTTCCCTCCATTACGCCTAGCGCTTAGCCCGTTAATAAGCTACTAGCTAGCGCTGGTATCCTGCTCTAGCTAGTGGATATGGGCCTAAAGCTGCTAGATAATTTGTTCGAGTTGGGCTATACTAGATACGCCTGCCTGTCCTCCTACAACGGAAGGTGTAGGGGAGGCTGCCGCCTAGGCCCCAAGGTGGGATGCGGTAGGTGTGGAAGGTACTATAGCAAATACTTCTAGTTCAAGTCTGTAATAGAACTAAAAGGAGTAAGCAACGTGTAACGAATCTCGGGCCCCTAGGGTTCTAAAAGGGACTCCTAGAAGTATACTCTAAATAGAGCCTAAGGTTTAATGAAGCTAAAGGGTTTATAACAAAGGGTTATCTTAATAGTAGGTCTAGCGAACTAATTGTATTGCTTACTAAGGAAGCTATCAAGTGCCTGTAGGCCTAACGAGTATAGTTTTAAATACAAGCTTCCTCCTTTATAGACGCTTGTGGTCGCTAGCGTCCCTGAGCGTCTATAGTCGACGATAGACGCTAGCGTCCCTAAGCGTCTATAGTCGACGATGGACGCTAGCGTCCCTAGGCGTCCATCCCATCTAGCGTTTCATTGGGGCGTCCGTCTGCAGCCCTCATTGGCTCCCGCGTGCTGCGCCAAGCCCCACTGGGCCGCGATATATAGTTGGTTCGTGACAGAGATATAAAAAATGTTGGTTCTAATTTGTATTGTTGCTAGGATTGCAAGTTAATAGTTGTTATCTAAAATCTTCTTATTGATCTTGAATGGTCCGATTTTATGAAAGTTAAGCTTCCTGCTTAGTCGTTTTATTTAGAGGTTATATAAGATAAGGTAGACTATATCCCCCCTCTTTAGGCGAGGACCCTTGAGCCTTTTCTAGTTATAGAACTTCTTTATTTATATTTATACGAACTTAAGTTCCTGCTTAAGTATCTAATATAGTATATATATCTATTTAGCTTTAACTACTATTTATAGGACCTTAATGTCTAATCCTTAGTATAGGTCCGCTTTATATTTAAAGTTTATAAAGAATAGTATAACTTTTATAGTTTCTATTAGCGTTGTATTATATGCGAGCTGTGCCGACAGTAGTAGTATAACCTAGTTATCCTACTAGAAGTTAATGTATAATTATAGGTATTGCTCGACGATTTAGTTAAGTTGTTCTATCTATTTATCTATCTATAGGTAGTATACTATAGATAGTTTACTCTTTATCTCTAGATATATTATAAGTGCCTGCTAGAACTTAGAGGCGAACTTAGTATTTTAATCTATAATCTATTCCTCTAGCTATCTATATACTAAAGCGATGTGCTTAAAGACTACGTTTACGAGTTGTTCTACTATCTAGGTTTCTATATAGGGAATGAAGTATACCTATTTGGTTAACCTTTCGATAACTATAAGGATCCTATTATATTCGATTCCTATTATAGGGTCCTTAGAGGTTAGTAGCTTAGTAATAAAGTCTATTATTATCGAGCTCTATAGTGCCTTTATAACTAGTAGGGGCTATAGAAGTCTATATAGCTTATAGCGTGCTAACTTGCTTTGGTTATAGAGGTTATATTCTTTTACTACCTTCTTAACCTTTCCTTTTAGTTCTAGGAAGTTATAGTGCTAGTATATTCTAGTAATTAAGAGTGAAGTCAACGAAAACCCAGCCAAAACCGACAAAAACACGTGCGTTCGAGAGCTCTCGAAAAACCCTATC
>JAMAKO010000158.1:0-21786 GCA_023628555.1 Chaetomiaceae sp. R4402
TTTTCAGGTGCTTTCTTCGTCTACCACCTGCAGAAAAATACCTGACTGTCTCGCTCGCTTGTCTGTCTCGCTCGCTTATCAAATACGTTAATGCTCCTAGGCAGTGTTTTGCTGCACCACCGTTGAAGGCTGGGGTGGTTTGCCGGCGTTCCGGAGAAGATCGTCAGGGGCTGGTGCATGCGGGCGCCAAACCCGGGCTGGGCGAAGATTGGCGCCGGGAACCTGGGATCGGCCTGGCGATCCCAACCCGGACAGGAAGCACGGCGGCAGTCGGCACCAGAGTTTGCCCGCGGGGCACAGGGCTGGTAGGGGGATGAAACACGGCAGAATCCGAGGTCCAGCATGCTAATTCCAACAGAGACAGAGGCCTCGCGTGGGAATGGAGTCCGCCAGGGAGATCGCAGCCCGATTGAGGTGCATTCCTGGCCGAGTCACACCGGCGAGGGACTTCCCCATTTCGCCCGTCTAAAGGCTTCGCATCCACCGGTGGCCAGACGCTCTGGTCGAACTCCCCAAACTCGACAACGTACATCCCAGGAGCAGAACAAAGGCGTTGGCAACATGTCGGCCACAGTTCTCATCGGGCAGGCGCCCGTCAACCTGGGGCCTCTGACTACCACCTTCACTCCACCAGCCGCATGCACAACCGCCGTTGGCGCCGGCCGCGGCGGGCTGGCGGGACTGCTGCTGGGCGGCGGCGACAGCAGCGTTGCGTACCTTGGGCAAGCGTGCTCAGCGGGGAAGGTCGTTGATGCCACATCATGCTGGCCGGCCACCACGAAAGACGCCCAGGACGGCAAGGCACCGCTTCACGGATGGGGATTCTACTCCCCGGGCCTTCACTGCCCCGTGGGATACGCCACAGCCTGCTCGGCGACAGGTGGAAGCGGCGGAGGGTCGGGGTGGCCAGTGCAGTTCAAGCTGCGTGACGGGGAGACGGCGGTGGGCTGCTGCCCGAGGTCAATACTCATTTCATATCAATGCCACCACCCAGCGAACCATGACTGACCTGCTGCCACCAGCGGATACGGCTGCGCCAACATCAACGGCCAGACCTGCACCATGCTGGCCACATCAACCACGGTGGCGACCGTCACCTGCGACGGCAACAAATTCGGCAGCCCCGCGCAGCAAACCGTGGCCGCCGGAGCGCACATCACCGCCTTCAGCCTGCTCGCGCCCATGATCCAGCTCAACTGGCAAAGCAGCGACCGCGCCGCTTTAGCCTCGCAAACCGGCTCCTCCCAACCCACAGCAACCCCAACCACCTCCAACCACCACATCACCGCCTCGGGGACACAAACCATCGACCCAGCCTCCGAATCCAGCGCCGATACGCTCGTCCTCGACGGCAACCCGACCAGCAACACAGCCAGCATCGACCTCGGCATCAACACCCCCCCGACCTCCACCCCATCCCCGCAGGGCGACGACAAGTCGGCTTCAGACAACAACGGCGGGTTCAGCGCAGCCGCCAAAGTCGCCGTGGGCGTCGGCAGCGCGGTGGCCGTGCTGACGATGCTGGTGTGCGCGCTCTTCTACTGCTGGCGGCGGCGCAAGGTGCGGCGCGAGGAGCAGGAGCTGGATCGGCTGTATGGTGGTGGGAGTGATAAGCATGCCATGACGGCGGGCGGGGATTTCACGAGTAGTGGGGATATTCCCGGGTGGTATCGTGGGCAGAGGCTGGCGACACCGGTGAAGGATCCGTTTTCGAGGGATCGGGATGGGTTTGCAGCAGGAGGGGGAGGAGGAGGAGGAGGAGGAGGAGGAGGGAGTTTGGATATGCCGCTGCCTGCATTGCCGGCCAGGACGCCGTACTATCGGCCGTATCGACCGTGATGGCGAGTGGGATCTGACAGGGTGCGTTGTGTGTTTGGTTTCTGGCTTTGTTTTGTTGGGAGGGCAATTCAGGTAATTGCGTTCGCAAATTGATATCCGAAGAGGTTAAATTGTTTTGGTTAGAGACCCAGTATTTCGCATACGCCCTGCCGCGGGCGCATGAGTTACAAATCGAACCAAGAGAAGTCGATCCAGTCTCTCAGGGTTGATGGACGGAGATCTATTAAGGTGGACAGACACCAGCAGCAGATAAAAGTTCCTCTGATAGGTACACAAAAGCAGTCGACATGCAGTGCCCGTTCATTGATTTGTCCTCTCACCCGTTAGGTTTATTTTCTTGTCGTTCAATCTTCTCACAGCCTTCTGTCGTTCCTTTCCCATCCTCTTGTCTGCCAATTGGACAGAGAGACCTTGTAAGGTGTAGAGGGGTTCCAGCAAGCTTGCCATGCTTGCTTCGACTCAAAACCCACCGAGCCCCGCTCAGTGGGGCCACAGCATCCGCTCACCTGTCAGCGCGTTGTGCCAAGACACGAGCTGCCCCTAGCTCCAACTGCAAGCCGTGTGTTTGGAATCGCATCGTCATCAGCGTCAGCACTCCCAACCTTCCATTGGAACCCCCGGGCATGCCTCCGCCGACGACATGCGACAATGTCGACCGAGCCCACACGCCCACTGCTGCTGCCGCAGAACCGCAAGCTACGGCACGTGCGCGGCATTGCGGTGAGGAACGTGACTTTTTCGCGCCCGCGCGGCCGCACCATCGACGACGCCGCGCTCAACAAGAGTCCCGCCAAGCTCGAGTCGCTGCGCAACCCGACCCAGCTGCACCATGCCCTCTCATCCGAGGACCTGCGCCCCCCGACCTCCCGCAGGAGAAGCACCAACCTCGCCAACGACAGCTCCGCGACGAGGCAAAAGCGGTTTGAGGATGTCTTCGACAGCAAGCTCGCCGACGTCTTTTTCTCGCTGCATGTCGATGCAGGACAGGATCCCATCTACATCAGCGAGGTTGGCGAGCGCGCGACGGTGCGAACCTAACATTTCAAGAATAACTGCACGGAGCGGCCAGCTAATTGACTTCAGAACTTCAACTTCCGCTTCTTCGAGCTGGCCGACCTCGATTCCTCCATTACGCAATCTCCCCGGGTGACACTCAAGGTGTGGGCGAGACGCGGTGGCGCGTGGACTCTGCTGTTGCTGGATGAGATCGACTTGCGAACCCTCAACTGGCTGGGCAGTTTGCAGAACGTGCACTTCCCACCCAACAGCCTGGTCTTCCACATGGTGGACGGCATCTACTCTCTCGAGCTGTCGTCGAAGCCCGCGCCGCCCAAACACGCTCCTCCGGTGCCCACATCGTCCTACAACGCGCTGATGAGGCTGGCCACGCTGGACAACTCCATTCAAGACGCCCTCGCCACGCGTGAGCTGCTCGCGCACCAAATCAACGACCTCCTGCGCCAGGAGCCGAAGGACGAAGTACCCCAGGCCCAAGACCATCTTGCCCTGGCCAACAAATACTTCGCGCAACAGCGGCGGGCCGTGGCGGCGGCCAAGAAACGCAACGACGAACTCCGCGCCTCCCTCGCCGCGCGCAGAGCCGCCATCGCCCAGGGCCGCATCGCGCAACAAAAAGCCGCCGAGGACGTTTCCAACGCGACCGAGCAGCTTGCGCACTCGCAATCCCTCCTCGCCAAGACCAAGGCCGACATCCGCGGCCAGCGCCGCCGCATCTGCCAGGACCTCGCCCGCATCTACAATATCGCCCCGATCCCCCACGCCCCGCCGCTCTCCTTCCAGATCTGCGGCCTGCCGCTGCCCAACACCGACTACGATTCCACCTCCACCACCACCTCTATCCAGCCCACCACCACACAAACGCAAGCACAGCCCACCGAAGACGCCCTCTCCGCCGCCCTCACCCACGTCGCCCGCCTCACCGACACACTGCAATACTACCTGGCCACCCCCCTCCCCTACCCTTTACGCGCCCCACCGGGCTCCCGCGCGACCATCCGCGACGACATCTCCGCACTTCCCGACCCGCAGCGCGAATTCCCATTGTATGTACCGCGCGGCGGGTCCAGCGCACACTTCCGCTTCGACTACGCCTGGTTCCTGCTGAACAAGGATGTCGAAGCGCTGTGCGGCGCGCAGGGGCTGAAGGTCGTGGATATCCGGCAGACGCTGCCGAATCTGAGTTATTTGTTGTATGTGTGTGGAGCGGGGAGCGAGGAGGTGCCGGCGAGGAAGAGGGGCGGGGTCAGGGGGTTGTGGGCGGGGAGGGTCAAGGGGGTGATGGGGGGTGGTGCGGGTGGGGGTGGGAGTGGGCTGGGGGCGGATGATGCCAGTAGTAGGGGGAGTAGGAGGGGGAGTGATGCGAGTGATGCCGCGGGGAGGAGGGGGGAGGAGTTGAGGAGGGCGGCTGCGGCGGCGTTGGTGATGGGTGGGAGGGCCGGCGGGGAGGGCGGTTCGGTGGTGTCGTTTGGGGAGGGAGAGCCGAAGTTGTCGCTGCGGACGAAGGGAATGAGGGAAAGGGCCGCTGATTGAGGCACCGGCTGGAGTGATACCAGGGCGCGGGGTGCAGCGACATATCGAGCGGGTGCTCTGCAAGACGACCAGTTGTTCTTTCAGCACCATTGGATCGTGTCCGTTGCTAATGCCACTGGCCTTGACAAGCCATGTCATCACGATTCACGGCTGAACCAGGGCACCCAGCCGGTGCTTCCCGAGTCGCGCATGTTGAAGAAGGCTTCAAGCTGCGATAGCTACCAGCCAACAAATCCACTACAGCCGCCACTCTCTTAGCGTGCGTCTGTCCCTCTGATATGGCGACAATGGGGACGGCCGTGATCTGATCCGCCAATGTCGTACATCGTTCCAGAGCTGTAGAACTGTGCAAACATTCAACAGGGCACTCCAAGCCGCGGTTCACTCCTCCTTGTGGACGAACGACTTTGCCGTCCACCCTCTCATCCGCTTTCCGAAGAACCAGAAGATGGTTCCGCAGGAGCAGAACGCCGCTGTCATGGCCATGTTCATCAGAAGCGGGGCCTCGAAGCCGCTCCTCTCCGCCCAGCGAATCAGAAACTTGCTGGGAACATTATCAGTGATCCTCTACCCAGCAAAACCCCCTACACTCAGCTACTCACCCAATACCATAACCCCAGAGGTTCTTGTTGGTGGTGATCATAACAAAGATATATCCAGTCACAGGCTTGTAGCTATCCACCGCTGTACGTGCTCGCAATGGCCGGGATGGCAGCGACCTGCATGCTCAGCGCGCCGTAGCCGACCACCACAACCGCCTGCCACGGCCACGCGTGGTCGTACTCGACGGCCGTCACCACGCTGCCGACCGCCATGACCGGTACGTACGGCAGCATGGCGACGAGCCGCATCTCGGGCTCGCGCACGCCGCCGTTGCGCTCTGTCAGCCGCGCCGCGACCCAGTCCGACAAGGGCCCGCATGTGCAGAGGCCGAGGACGGCGCCCGCGAAGAGAGCCAGGCTGCAGAGCCCGATTGTGCCGGGCGTGTAATTGTACGGCGGCGCGGCGAAGGCTTGGGTTTGGGAAAGGTTGGCGACTAGGTAGCAGGAGGCGGACCACGAGACGACGAAAGTGGCAAAGTCGAAGATGGGGTAGGCGTGCAGGTACAGAGGCAGCCAGAGCTCGCGGAGGAGGCTGCCTTCGTAGGGCTGCAAGGGCAAGAATTGCTGGCGTGAAGGTCGGCCGTGGCCAAGGGGGGTGTTGGGGCCGTCGGGGGAGTTGGGATCTTGGGTTGGATTCAGGGAGTGGTTGTCGGCGAGAGGCATGCTGCCCGCCAGTGCCAGCTTTCCGTTCTTCTGGGTGCCCCCGTCCTGGGTCTTCATCTCACTCCCGGCCGATGATGTAGCGGACAGCCCCGTGCCGCTTGTGGACGATACTGACAACTGTCTGTACCGCGTCTCGGGGAACAGGCCGAGGTTGCAGACCAGGGTGAAGCCCAGTAACCCCACGTATAGCCACCAGAAGCTGCGCCAACCCAGATTCTGCGCCATCGGACCAGCGACGATTGGTCCAACGGTCAGGGACAGAACGTAGATGCTGAAGTACAACGTTTGGACCTTGCCGCGGTCGTGGAGAAACACAACATCGGCAACGACCTGCGGCATGAGCGTCTCACTCGGCCCGGGACCGAACCCATTCAGAATGCAGGCGCCCATGAACGAGTCGTAGCTGGTCGCGCGGGCGCGCCTGACGGCACTGCACAGACACACCAGCGTCGAGACGATCGCCACGAGCCGTCGTCCGAAGCACACCATGACAGGCACCCAGACGAAGTTGCTGAACCCCAGTACCAGGATAGCCACGCCGGTTAACTGCACCACGTCAGCCAGACTGCGGTCCCACTCCGCCATGTAGGAGCCGAACATGGGCGCCAGGGCCAGCGGACCAAAGTTTTGCGTGAAGAACAGCGCGGTGACGCAGAAGAGGGCCATCCCCTTCCAGAGCGGGGACCAGTTCAGCGGGTCGTGCGGGTCGGTCGATGGTTGCGGGACGAGCACGGAGTGGCTGCCGATACTGGCTTTCGCGAAGTGGTAAGCGCCGACGTCCTTCATGATCTCGGTGACGGGGTAGATCTTTGTGTCTAGGACTCGCTCTAGCCCCTGCAGCGCGGCTTCGCTCAGGTTTTTGTCCATGTTTGCGGAAGACACTGTTCAGGCGTGGTCGGTGTGGGCAGCGGTTTGAGACTGCTGAAGAGTAATGGAAGGCCGGGAATGGTAGCAACAGGGAACAACGTGAACATTGAAGTGACGCAGGTAGCGCGTACGGGCCAAGTCCTCGTCGTCATGAGAGGGGACAAGAGTGGGAGTCGGAGCTGGGCTTCCATTATGCGGGGTTCTTTTGTGGTGATGCCAGGACGAGAGTATTCATACTGGGTACCAAGCCACGACGCGCAACAAAGCACAAACCCCCGTACCTGCGGCCCGAAGGTGGTGCAGCTCGTGCGGCGCATCGGCTGGGAAGCCAATGACACGGTTCATCGAGGCATCCGAGATTTGCCGTGGCAGCTGGTTGATACCGGCAGGGCGAGACCGGGGAGAGACAAACATGGCACGAAAAAGGGGGTGCAAACAGGGGCCGGTTGGCCGCCAAGGCAGCGCCAGGCGCAAGCATTGCGCCTTTCGTCGCCTTCTAGAAGATAAGTTGAGCCATTCTCTCGACGTTTCTGCCGTTCCATTGGCGTCCTCCAACAGCGCTGGCGTGCAGCCCCACGGTGCCGAAATGACAGTGTCGCGATCCGAGTCAGTGTGTCGGATCTGGGTAAACGGATGAGATTGCGCGGTATTCCATGCTTGCAAGATGCTTCACGCTGACCGCCAACACAGCAAGCAGTCGCGGAAATTATTCTGGCGGACGAGGTTTTGCCGTGATGTTGATGGAACAGTTTCGCATTATGATCACCCGGGAGTGTAAAAGATTGCCATCGGACATCGAAGTCCAGTCGTGCCTGGCGTACATCGTCCGCACTGCCACTGGGCATTCTACACCACCACATCCAATTCTTTGCCATGATTATCATCAATCCGGCTCCCTCCGTCGATCTCAACCCGCACCGTGACGTCCCTGCGGATGCCATCTCCAACCAGATTCCGCCGTGACTCCGAACGTCGAAACTCGGCGCTCGCTTCATACGTGCAAGTGCCCGAAGGGGGTACCCACAGGCGGAGGTCGATGTCTTCGCCAGAGGAAGGGTCGCTGAGGGTGGCAAGTTGGCTGGCTCTGTCATTCTTGCTCATTCTCGCCCTTTGCGAGTGACTCCACGAGCTTTGCCCAGTCCTGTAGCCACTTTCGTCCTGCGTGCGAGCCCTTCTCGGCCGCAGAATTGGCTTCAGAGTTGGCATGGAGGCGGCAATAAGGACGAGATAGGCTTCTAGGCTATGGAAGGATTGTCAACTCCGTCAATACTTGCTGTCCGTGAAAAACACTTACGTCCAGAATATGGCCAAATGCCCCATGGAATCTGTGGAGGGGAGGAGTCAGCGCCAGGAATCCGGGGGTAGGAGTTGTGTACCCACATGTCAAGTCCTCCGTCTCGGTGAGCGCCTGAAGGCCTACTGTCTTGATGATGGACGCGACCATGGCGCTGGGCGCGGAATCAGCATAGGATCAGCGCAGCGAAACTTGGCAACCGCAGCGGAAACGACTCACAAAATACCCAGCCCCATCAGAACGCTAAGCGCAATCTTCTGTTTCAGCTCCATATTTAAGTCCCAGAACAATGTTGCCGGGAACAGCGCGAGAACGAGGTCCACCATTGAGCAAACCGCTGCGGATGAGTGCCATCAGCACCAAAACCCCTTCGCGGGATGAAGTATCAGCCTACCGCTTTGCGCAAAACCAACATCCTGCTGGATAGACGGCGACCAGCAATCCGCCTCAATGCTCTTGTCCCAAAACCCATTGATGGGGCGGCACTGCGAGAAGCTGACAATGACGGTCCCGACATCGACAATAAACTGGGCCGCAATGACACCCCAAAGGAAAAGCTTCCGGCCGGTACTGGGCGGGATGATGCTGAGCAGCAGGAAGGCAAACGAGATGCGGCCGAACCCGGGACACATGATGGAGAAGAACTCGCAAAGGTACACCCATTTGACCGTGTACATAATACGCTCGGGGTGTGCCCGGAGCACGGCGACGTGTTGGCCCAGGCCCCATGTTGTGGAGATGGTCACGAAGATGCTGTCGCCGTAGCCGAGAAGCTGGAAGGTGTGAAACACCAGTCAGTCAGCGGTTGGCTGAATGGGACATGCTGAAGCGATGATGGGGTCACACAAGCTGGGGAGACAGACGAGAGTGAGCAGAATGATGTAGTCATCGGCGTTGAGGGTCCGCACAATCCGCAGCCGGACGTAGAGCCGAGCGGCGACCACCAGGGTGGCGACGGCGGCAAGCGTCCAGGCGACGGCGAGGACGGCGGGACCGAGGTTGTCTGAATCCATGATTCCCAGCTGGCAGAGCCGCAACCACGCGTGGGAGCTTGTGTAACAGTGATAAGTGGGATTTCTTGCGGTTGGGCATGATCGAGATTTGACGTATTTATTGAATTTTGCTCTATCTCTGGTTCTGCATGATTGACAGCAGATCTTGTTTGCGTTGGTGTTTGTTTGTCTTACTAGGGAAATCGATCGCCCCTGTCCACGGTGTTGTAGACGGCGGTGAACAGGCGACTTGGGCGCTATGAAGTCTTTCACCAAACATATGCTTTACGCCTTCTAGGTACGCATTTGGGGTTCGAAAGAATGGAGATGGCTATGCTATGCATGGAAAAGGAAACCTGAGACGTTACAGCAGCGCAGCCAACTGCCTAGTGATGCATCCTACTGCCCCTCGGTTTGTTTATGGTTCGTACATGGAGCTGTTGGGTATCTTTCTCCTTAGGACAGAGGTCAAGACAGTGCAAGGAGCCTCGGGGGCCCCGGCGGTTGGTTTGATGCACTGTCACACCTGCCTCATACTTAGCACGTCCGTTCAAGAGGCCCAGGAACCGTGAGATGGTGAACTGAGGACACGATACCGAGCCCTAGCAGCCGTCGCAATGCTCGATAACTTTGGACGGGCGGTTTGGACAGGCGCTATGCGGATGTCTGAGCCCGCTCTTTATCTTGGGCTTTGGCAGAAGACAAACCGATGTCCTCACACCCTGGCACACCCAAAAGGAAACCTTTGTGGATAATCCAACCCTGGGAAGATTGATTCTCATCTGACGTTCGAGACTCGACAGGGACCCCGGAAGACAACTCGAATCAGACCGATCCGGACACCTCTACCCAGGCGGAATTACACCTTCGCCGCATCGTCAACGCATCGACGCTTTTCAGTATGATGGAAGGGAATGAGAATCACTACGACCGCTGCAAGAGGAGATACAATCTGGACGACAGGTTACCTCTCCCGGCAAGACTTTCCGAAACCTGCTCAGCCGCCCACAAGGGCAGCATCCGGAGCGCGCTCACGCACTGGGTCGATTCGGCAACCAGATCCGTCCTCCTCACCATCGACGGGACCGAGTACACGCCACAACAAGCCGCACTGGGCTACCCGCTTCGCGGTGGAGGCCGTCTGCGATGCGGAGCGGAGGAAGCAGCTCGTCTGCCACTGCTTTTATGGCGAGATGGCCAGCGATGTGCGCTCCTGTCCGTTCCTCGTCGTAGGCTATCTGCTTGCGCAGCTCAACGCCGTGCAGAACGCCGTGCCGACGGCAAACGGCGGTGCCAACGCGGGCAGCCGACATGTCGTCCCCGCTAGCGTCCTCAAGATAGCGTTGGGATGCCGCTTGGTGGATGCTGAGTTCCAGTCGGCTACGATTATTCTCGACAGAATCGACGTTCTATTCCAGTATTGCAAGGCCGACAGTAAGGCGATTGAGAGGTTTGCGAGTTTTATGCGTACCCTGCGCTGGCTTATGAGGTCAACGCCTGCAGTACGCGTCATGGTGACCAGTTAGTCGTCTAAGGCTCTTGAAGTAGTTCGAAATGCGTTGCAACGGAGTTACTAGGGGATTAGGGGCTTAATATAGTGGAAGCCAAGGGTTTTGGATTAGAGCTGGAATAATAAGTTTCTTCAACACCTCACGGAATACAAATGGGATTTTAATCCTACATTCACCCAACTATGGAAGCAACGTCCGATCTTCGTAGCTGAGCGCAAAGACTAGACGTCATCCGAGATAGCTAACGGCGCAATAGACATTCAACGAGTGACAATACGCAGCAGAACGAAGCAGACAAGTACTGTGTGGGGTTAACTCACAGGCATTCACTCTGGCATGTCCCTTTGGGAACGAGTGTAATAAAGTTTGCAGCTAAGAACGATGACAAACTGAAATCAATGTCTACCTTACCTAAAGGGAACGAACGCACTTCATACTCGTTAAAGCTTTCTAGACTTTCACAAGACATTCAACCAGAGAACAAAATTCAGCCCTTAGGACGGCCGCAACGTCACTGGACACCCAGCCCCCCGCTCGGTCTTTCAAACATCTCGACGCTTACAGGGCTGCGCGTCAGCGTTCTACTAGAAACCTCTTACCCTCCCTAGCAAGATCGATCACCTTTCTAATCTAGCTATCGCTAATAGGACTCTTTCTCTATTTAGCTAGGGCCACTGCGGCTCGGACGCAGGTGTAGATTTGCCGTCCATCCATCATCTTAATATACTCGGATGTCAATACCTTATCGATAACAGCATTCAACTTAGGTTCAGACTTAGGCTCGCCGCAGAGCAACCGAATTACGCTCCCCTACATATCCCTCTAGCAGTCCGGTCTACTGCTAAAGGCCTGTAGTTTCAGTACGATGTTAATGTGAGATAGGAACGGCTCGTCCGCCTTCCGCAAGTTCACAGCCGTCATGAACACTAGCGCTTCGGATCTCGCTAATTGAAAACAAACTACGCTAAGCTAAGGGCATTCAGTCGTGGGTACGGTGGATCTTCGTCTTGGAGGAAGAGAGTCACGTCGTCGAGCAGCACCACCGCCTTCCGGTTGGCGGCGCTCCGGAGAACCTCCGCCAGACGCGTCCCTAGGACATCGGGCTCCGTTCCAAGACACGCGCAGTTGATAGGTTAAAGAGTCACCTGGTGCATCCCGGTTAGTTACTCTATAAAAACTTATACAGTTACGGTCACTTCCGTCAACGGAAGGCGGCTAGGATGGAATATAGGCGCCTGCATACCCACGATGAACGTCTTTCTGACTTAGAATCGCCCTGAAGCAAGATGTTGCGCCCCCACGATCCGTGCAGGCGGTTCACCGGTTAACTCCCATTGTACGACTTCACCAGCAGGTCAAGGGTGTCTTTGGTGCTATCTAGCATATACAGCTTCGTTTTAGGGACATCTGCATAATCGACGTTGTGCAGGTCGATGACGCGCACCTCACACCAGGACCTATATTCCAGGCTGAACGCCCAGGTTTTTGAGGGACAATATCGGAGCAAGCTTTCCGGGACTTGTTGGGCCTCATGCGCTTGGTTCATATCAGCTCCGTCCGCCTGGCCCGGTCTGATGCAGAAGTGCGGGTCATGCTCGCGGCTGAGCACTGGGTACGGCCCAAACTGCAACTCCTCGACAAGAGAGATCGCACAGGTGCGAGCATGACCAGAAAGAACCGTAGGAGGATGCTTGCTCGGGGTTGTATAGTCAACCATGACGCGTGGGGGCTCCTGCCAAGATAGCTAGCCAGCGGTCGGCCTGTTTCGTGTCGGGGCATCACGGTACCGTGGACGGAGAGCAGTTTATGGATAGCAAATCACTTACAGCACCCAGTGTAATAGGCCACGCATTACCTCTGTTCCCGAAACACTTGGGCTTTCCTCCGCACTACTAGAATCTTTCCCCACGGCTAGTGAGACGGCCCACAACGTCTTGTGAAGTTTCCTACATAAGTTATACTACTCTAACACTAGTTTAAGGGACCTAACCTTACGCGCTAAGGGATACAACGGCGCCACCAGCAGTGTAGAGTGTGGGACAAGGCGCATTCCGGACTCGTCAAAATCAAGATAGTAGGCGTGTACGGGTAGGTTGGCTTCGGGACCGCCGGGACGATGAGTCCTATCGACTCTGTATGCGCGCCAGCCGCTATCGTCTCCCCTATAGATCGTCGAGCCCGAGGGGTAATAGCAGTCGAGATGTTCGAAGGGGATCTTCCCTTCGTCCGCCACATTGATATCGTGATCCTCCAGTATAGTCTCAATAATCTGCAAATCCAGCTGAGCCGTTTCGCTAGCATTCGATCCACGTCTGCCCAAAATCTGGGAGAGGCGTTGGAGTAAGTGGCGTCTCATGAGAGGCACGCTGTCCGACTGGCCGCGCACACCGCTAGCCGAGCCCAACTCTCTGACCAGAAAGGGGCATATGATCAGCAACGAAAGACGTCCCGCTGACTCCACCCGCTCAAAGACATGCCCCAAGGCAGCCGAGCGCAGCGCTTCCAGAAATGACGGCTCCCCAAGGGCGGGCCGTCCTGACACGGCACCATTGAACTGACCCGAGCGGTTAGCGTATGGCTTCAGAAGGAAGTCAGAGAATGGAGGTATTTCATCGTACGAAGTACGTCTCACAAGAGGAGAACTGGCTGGAGTGCCTGAGGCAGGAGGGCTATAACCAGCTGAGCCCAGCCCGGATTTGGCCGAGTCTCGGTCGTCATACTCAACGATCATCTCATCATCAACCTTGCGGTTAAGGGCACGGGGCGAACCTTCGCTGGTCCTAGCGTTTGGAATAAGTGTGAGCATATCAGCTGCGTCGTTGGAGGTCGTGCTGCTCTCGTCATGGTCAGTTGGATGGCCGTCAACTGGGCTCCGGTCTGGAGTCGCCGCCCGCGAGCGAGGCGGTGGTGACCACAACTGTTGCCAGATGCTCATGTTTTTTTACATCGACCCAAGTTTTTGAAATAGGTTTGGCCAAGGCAGCCATAAATATGAGTGTGCAGCGAGATTGAACAGGGAGAAAGATGACGACAGTCACGGCGCGAGGACAGCGAGGAGACACTCGCTCTCCTCGAATTCCAAGGACGAGGCCAAAGACGTAGCGGGCTACACCGCTCGACTTGTATATCTTTCTGTCCTGTCACTTCCCCCTTTCCCTGTCCTCACCCCCCCACCCCTTTTTCGTCTCTCGCTTCCCCCCTCACCCCCTCGGCCCCGTCCCCTCCCTCGACTCCGCCCTCGCCACGGCCTCACAGCACAAAGCCCACTCCTGATTGCTCGTATTCCCCCGTTCCCTTTCTCCTCGTAAAGAGGGCTGACCTCACCAACCCGCCACCGCAAGCCGTGCCACCCCACGCGCATATCTTGCGCATAGCCAGGGATATCTCGGTCCACAGAGCATCCACCGCGGCCCTCCCTCCCACACCTGTCCTTGCCACAGAAGCGACGCACACCGCCAAAAGCAGCCAAGTTCTGGAGGCGGCGGCACCCGGGCGGATGATAGATGTCCAATGGAGGTGTCCCTCGCCGTCACATTGCCGCGAGAAAAACCTGCACCTCGTCACGCCCGCAGCAAACCCACAGCTGCAGGGGGTGGCCGTCACCTCATCCGGCACGCCTCTATTGGTGAACCGGTGAAGGTCTTGCAGCGGGCTAGGCGTCTTGGGGGAGGTGGTATGCTGCAGGATGCTGAGAATATCCTGCCTGCATCCCGTTGAAGACCGCCCACCCGCTGGGGTTGAGTTTCCCGGGGCTGGCTCTCCCACGTTCATTTTTCGTTCCTCCTTCCTTTTCCCTTCCTCCTTTTGCCAGCGTCTCATAGCTGCTCTCACAGTGTCTTGGCAATGGTTGCGGCCCATCATACATCTTTCACTTCATGCTGCTCATGGCTTGTATACGTTCAGCTTACGGAGGAGTTAGCAAAGCGGGCTCCGGACTCCGTACCTGATACAGTGGCCCAAGGCCTGAGCTTCAGTGGAACTTTGGCTTCGTTACCTATATATATCTTTGGATTGCATGGCGTGAATAACCGAAAGCGGAAGGTATCTTGCAATTGGAGCCAACGGAAACATGTATCTTCTGCTGTGGTGGAGCAAGGCGTCTGCCTACGTGTCCCCTCAAGCATTTACGCCAGGACCACATGGGAAGCTAACACTGTGCACAACTGACCCTTGCTCTCTAGAATCTACTCCAGGTCCTCGGCTATAACTATGGCCATATGGCATTCTTTCCTGTCTGGCAGGATTCTACATCCCAACCATCACATCTGATGTCCTTACCGCCAGCAGGTTAGACAAGCACCCAGGCGAACCGGATGTGTTTCACTCACACGTAAACCTTGCTGTTTTTCGAGTCTGCGTATGTACCTGTCCGCTGTTCAGGAGCGAGGTGCAGCGGGTTTTCTTGGGTTTCTGTAGCTACCGCTATGGATCACGTTTGTGATCTCCCTGATATAAACCCCCGGATAGGATAATGATGATTGGGCCCTACAACCGAACATAATATTTCCGTTCCCGCAGCACCTCTTGGGTTCCTTTGATCTGTATCAACCGCTTCCGATCCCAGAAAACGTACCCCCAGCGCTGCAAGCCAGGTCGAACGGCCTCGCCGTAGCGGTTGCTGTACCGGCCCCGCCAAAATATAACCCACGCTAGTGGTGGCTGGTCCTCGGCGTCCCCGACAAAGGGAAGTCTCTGTCGACGAGTCTCCATCAGGTCAACCTCTAGAACGCGGCGCTCACGCCGGAAGAACTGGTTGACCCAGCTGAAAGTATGCTGAAGGATGTTATCGCCGTGCACCAGGTAGTACTCCATCAGCTCGACCAGGTCGTCGTGGTCATCTTCTGCCACCGCGTCGGAGAAGAGCAGTAGTCCTCGGCTGGCAAGGCCATCTATGGCCGACTCGCGAATGCCTAGAGGCGAGAGTTAGCATTATAACGACGGACTACCTGCTGGGGCATGGAAGTGGAGGTCGCTTAGGATTAGCGCCTTACTCGGCAATTCAAAATCCCAAGCTCCTGGCGGAAGCGGGTTAGGCCAGAAATGATACTTTGGGTTGTCTATATTAAAATCCCAGGCAACAGCGTCCACAAGGTCGCTGTAAGTATCCATCAGTAATAGAAAGACGCAGTAGATCTCTTCTATCTCCCACGGTCTGAAGATGCAGAAGAAAACGTCGAGGTGCTCTCCGAGTCCGGGATGGGTGACTTTGCGACAGCCCTCCCGCCCTTGGCCGAACAGGTTGCAGTAGAGCTGCCAGCGGGAGAGTGCGCGCACGAGGCGTGACAACTCGACGGGGGAGAGGTCGCCCACCTCGAGAGAGGCATCGAGACGGTCGAGGAACCGGATGGCGCACTCCAGAGCCAGCGGCCGTGCCAGGGCGTAATAGAAGGCTGCCATCCCGAGCAGGTCCTCTTCCGTACATAAATCGTCCAGGATCGCGTCCGGTAGAGCCGAGAGGCGCAGCGCGGTATAGTTGTTGATGAAGAGCATGATGGTCTCAAGCGGCACCTGGGCGTGTTGCCGCGCATCAGCAGCCGACTCGTAGATCCGAGCGGACGTCTGGACCGCATACGCATCCACCACCGAGTCGCCGAGCGCTGTCCTGAGGCCGGCGCGCAGCAGGACGGCTCGGTCAACGAGATACTGCTGGTAGAAGACGGGCGATGCGTCCACGAGGGCCCTTAAAGCGACTAGATCGTGAGCGACGTGGGCAAGGATGAGCCGTCGTAGCTCGGCCGGTAGCGATTCCAGGGTGATGGCTTGTAGTCGTGCCGCTGGCAAGTCGCTCGGGCTGTTGCTGACCGAGCAGACAGCGCTTTCGACGGTCCTGCCGGCAATGTCTACCTGTGCTCCATGAAGAGGGCGGTGTGCATCCGGAGAATGCGAGCCGGCGGCCCCAAGAGAGTCAACCGACGACGGAAGCGGCACGATGTCGGAATCTTGGGGGCGCTCCAAGTCTGCACCCCTTTGCTTCCGCCGTCTTGTCAAGAGAGCAAGACAGCGAAAAAGCTGAGTCATTTCGGCCGGGGCTGGGTCGAATGGGTGCGTCCGACTGGGGTGCTCTGATCTTGGTCGCCGTGTGGCTGTGGGCTAGATGGCAAGGAACACGGTTTGAAAGGACGAAAAGAGTTGGACCAAGCTGTGAGCCTGTGATTGTGGGTTCAAAGAGCGGCGTAAAGACCTGAAATCGGTTGGTTCGGTGCGGCCAACGAAATGATTCTGGACACGCCGGTGGTTATTAGGCGGCTTCGGGTAAGTCCGTGCAACCCCCTCCCGATCAGGCCACCAACCGATCAATTTTCCCCATCTTCCCCCCGCCCTTTTCTGTATCTATAGGGAGTCGAAGATTGACCATTCCATACACATATCTTCAAATACGTACCCATACATCTGGTCTGACGGCCTCAGCTGCCTTGCAAGTGCCTCTTTGGCCTTCATTACTTGTTCAATTGGCATGAACCGGCTGTTGGGGTCCATCCTGACTTTCTTTCTTTTTCTGGGCTTCAACCTATCTACCTCGGCCTCTAAGGCTTGAATCCCAGCTCGTTGGCTGGAAAGCCGGATAGCTGTTTGATCCAGGCGTTTACCAACCTTGATAAAGAGGGTTCTGGCAACTGGGTCTGTTGCTTTGAGTCTCCGTAGACGGTTGTTAGATGCCACCAGTTTGTGGACCTCCTGACTGCGGCTTGGAGACTTGGCCGCCCGGGTTGGCTTGCAAATGGTCTAACTGACTTTCTGGCTGTTTGGCTGGCTGGTTAGCTAGTTATTTGGCTGTTTGTCTGGCTGGTTGGTTGGCTGGCTGGGCTGGCAACAATAGACGGCTCATCAGGGGCTTGCTCAAGTTGACAGGCCACAACCCTGATGCCTATCCGTACAGATCTGTAATCTGTACATTCGCATCAGATGGAAGTAACGAAGTGCCGTAACCTGGCGATAACGTGCCGCAACGCTAGCTCGCACACGGTTTGTCTGGCGGGCCTCCGCCCGTTATGTTGGACGAAAACGGTGACGATGATGGTTGTTCGGATAATATTTTTATATAGTACAGAGAGCTCGTGGCTACTAGTCGAAATATTATACTCCTACTACAATTAGATTGGTTATAGTAGGTGCCCTGACTTCCAGAGACAGTTAGGTCCTTAGTTGAACTGAGTTCCAAGGGCGCTAAGGTATCATCTACCCCATACTCTAAGCAGCCTACTCTGTACCTAACCACTCTATCTACCAAGGAAGCAGGGATCATATTATGGCCAAGTAAGCATGCAGTTAGCATTTTAAAACCGCCCGCCGGCGCGCTATTAATGGTACTTTGGCTGGTCACAAGGACACCATTGACATGGTCCCCGGTGTCACATGTTCCATCTCCACCGCTACCAACCGATATTCCCCTCGTTATAACATTCCGATCTCCGTGTGGGAGCTGGCTGAAAGCTCGGGCCAAAACCCTATGTAACCGAGTTAAAGGATAGTTGGTTCGGTCAGGCTGTTCCATTCTAAGCAGCCTGTTGCCCTTTAGTTACCTGTCCTTGTTCTCGCCTATATGATGCCATGGTCAACGGGTCACAGGATGCGCTTCTCGAGACAGGCATAGGTGACGCTGACCTAGGGCCACGTTGGAGGCTGTTAACTCCAATGGCACTCGCTGGTTAGGGTCGTGGAGAGGTAGGTAATCCTTACAGCCAACGAAGGCGACCGGATGTCTGGGATACGTGAATCTGGCATAAATACCGGGTGTTGCGTCGTCCACGCTCCGGAAGTCATCATCCGCTCCTAGTCCAACGTGCTCCTCTTCAAGCTTTCAAGAACCCGCCGGCCGGTTTCTCCCCACCGTCAGTCCAAATCGACCTCTAATCTCCCTTCTCTCTTCATTTCCATCAGCCCCTAGCAGTTTTCTCTCCAGCACTGCCGGTAGCGCTCTTGCCCAATCCCAGTTTCCTTGTATACCACCCTCCAGAACCCGCTGGCCGGTTTCTGATCACGATTGATCCTGTCCGTTAAGTTTAGCTTCCATTCAAACGTCCATCAGTTGCTAGCAGGTCTCAGTTTACTGCTCGAAGCGTTCTTGTTGCATCTTAGTTATCTGATCCATCTCTATAAGCCGCTGGCCGCGCTCCATCCGCATCACCCAATACTCCTCGATCACGCGCTTTGTTACTGGCAAACGAGCGGCATCCGGTGGACCGGTACCTGTTTTTATACATCTCTAACAAAGTCCCTTGATCCATTTCGCTTCATCATGTCGTCAAACCAGACGGCCCCAGGGTGCTGTCATCCGTGTTTCAAAGCCAAGCAACACTCCAAAAGAAATTGTGTCGGCCAATGCTGCTCGAGTGGCTCGTCGGACGGATCACCACCCCGAGGGCCAAGTGTAAGTCATGACTTGGCGCGAGAGTGATGATTCACACCATACCACGTTTTATATGCTAATAACATGCGTGGAACAGCCTTCTCATCCCGGATATCACATGACTCCACAGCCTTCCCAACAACATGGATATCAAATGACTCCACCGCTTTCCTACGGTCTTGAGGTTGAAGTCGCCACCTATGGTCCGGTCCGTTACAGTACGGGCGATGGATCGCACTATGGCGGTGGCAATCATGTGGCTGTTGCCGGAACCCATGACGGGTACGGCGCACCGCCGGGCAGCGTACACCCCGAGGACTATTACTACGGCACACCGCAAGGCAGCGTACATGACGTGCATGGCTATGCTAATCACCAGGGCCATACTGCTGCACTGTCGATACGCAGCAAGCACAGTGGTGGCAGCACAGCGCCGAGCATCCCGGCTGATGCCACCATGGATGATGCCTTGCACCAACCAGCTCCGGCAAAGAAAGGCGACACAAGCAAAGGCACAAAAAGCCCAACCCCCAAAAGAGGCCCCGAGGCCGAGCAAGCAAGGCAGGACCGGAAGCGAGAGAAGAAGGCCGCAAGAATAGCCCAAGCACAAGCGGACGGATACGAACAGCGCGAATGGTCTGCTTCTATGATGGGATTGTACAGTGCATATAAGAGCGCTGATGAAGCGAGAGCCGAAGCCATGGCAGCCTACTGCGCATATAGAGAGTTGGTGAAACATGCGTATACCATCGAATCACATGAGCGTTGTATCCAGCTGGCGGAGAAATGGCGAGCGAACGCCAATAGGTATGAGGATCACAATAACAAGGCTGTCAGCTACGCCGACAAAACTCGACCCTGATTAACTATATTATCTTGTGTTAGTGCGGGCAACTTCCGGGCTCAAGTGTATAATGAATATGATAACGCATACGCAACCCCTGACGATCAAGGGCACCAAAAGGCAATCGATGATGCTAGAAACTCGGAGGGTAAGGCTGAGCAAGAAATCGACTGGCACCTGAAGAGTAGGTTTAGGCTTTGCGAGCGGCGCTTAGGTGAATCCAGAAATTCTTGGCTCGGCTAACGTCATGTTATCTGGAATCTAAAAATTGAGGAGATACGAAACCCGCCCGTCTACGGCCGGCCCGCCGACTACCATACGCCCACCCCGCCCAGCAGCCACTATAGCATTGGCGGCGGCAGCGGGCCAAATCTATTTGGGTCAGATCGTTCATTGTCAGGCCACTCGCCCTCGGAGCATGCTTCTGCGGGGCAGGCACCCTCCGAGCATGCTGGCTCGAGCACACAGTCGTTTGATGAGCTGTATGACCACAGTGGCGACGAAAGATGGGCAGGTTCAAGGGCGGCCGCTTCCGCGTCTCAGCCAGCTCCCCAACGCCGGTTCTCTACCCAATCTTATGCGCCGAGACAGAGATCCAGCCACGATGCAACCCAAGCAGCTCCCCAACGCCAATCCTCTACGCAGTCCGGCGCGCCGAGTCAGGCCTCAAATCGCACGCAAACCTCGAAGAGCGCTAAACCTGAAAAAGTGCCGGCTGGGATATTTGGGGGAAGGCAAGGCGTGAGCTTCAAGGGACCGAAGGGTGAGCCGTATTTTAAGAGCAAGAGCGGGAAGCACGGCAAGTACTACTTCTACAGAGACGGGAAAAGGGTCCCCTTCAACGGCTAGAAAGTGATGATTGCCAGCGTATATCACAACCCTCTGTCCTTCACAGTGGGGTTAGCTCGCGGAAGGATGGGGTCGCCGAAGGCTTCGGTACCTAGCTATAGCTAGCAGCATGCCAATAAAACGTCCTCAACGGCATGATTGTTCCATCCCTTCTCAAAGAGCTAGCCGGCTGAAGTCCAGCAGAGTCTACAGCTGCCAAATCCCGCGTGAAGAGTCTGGCTACTCGTCGTGGCATCGCCACTTCTGTAGTGTCACACAGCATATTATGGCGCGTCATAACGATCGGCACGAGCGTTCTATAAACAGTTTGCGGCCGGAATACGACGAAGCCTGGAAGCAGCTGGTGGACTCCGGGGTATTGCGGCCGGGGGAGACGGACGAGACCTTGCGCCCGGATGAGTCCGCGTTGCGACGCCAAAGAGAAAAGGACCAGGCCTGGAACGCGGTAGTGTCCGCCGAAGCAACCGCCAAAGCAGCTTTGTCGGAGACGGAGAGAGCTAAGACCGGGCGCTCGAGGTTCAGCGAGCAATAGTGGAAACAAAGGTTAGTAGCAGCCTACTCTAGACTCGTTCCGGCGAAGGAGCCGCGTAAGACGATTATAAGGCGGGGCGATTACATTATAGACTTTATCTAAGGAACGTAGGCGTATCGAAGGGCGAAGAGGAATCTACAACGCTAGCGTCTTCTGCTATAGTAGATCCTTAAGCAGGTGCCTCTGATCGAAACCGAGTTGATCGAGCTGAAAGGCGGCTCACGTACTAGGCGTCGCGCAAAATGGGGCAGACTCTATTAGGAGGATTAGGCTATAGATAACTAGAGGGCTATAAAGCGGATGAGAGTTGAACCTAGTGCGCTTCCAGATAGTATAGGTTCCTCTACGTAGGTAGGACAGCTAGCGAAACGCGGCCAGCACGATGTCGCGACCTACAGACGACTGTCGAAGCGGCTCCAAAACGACCGCAAGGGCTCTGTTTCCCACGACGCAATGTAGAGCAGCGAGATTTCCAAGGAACATCCATCACAGCAGTCTCAACCTAGGGCGATCCCGCGGATGCCTAGGAACGGGCTCGGGGCTGTCGTCGAGCTTCGACGGAGCGCTCGAATTGCGGCTCGCCAAAACCCTGCTAGGACTGCTGCTACATATCTATATCCTACTAGCGGTGCATGCCGGCGACCTCCCCGGAAGACTTTACAAGATCGAGAGCCTTCTTTATTAAGTAGCTCGCAAAAGCAATAGGTAAGGTCTCTTATAATAAAGATAAGGGGCGTGAGGGGTAGTAGCTAGCTTGACGCATCGATATAGAAAGGCGTCTCCAAACTAGGACGGGCGTTAAGGATAAAAAGATAGTAAATAACGTATTTCATATGCGAGCGGCGCATATAAGCGAGCGGCGCACTGGTAAGGGCTGTATGGAAATTTGGACACGG
>JAMAKO010000159.1:0-19543 GCA_023628555.1 Chaetomiaceae sp. R4402
AGAAGGGTCTGATTCAGCTATTTCCGATGAAATTATAGTAGGTTCATAGTATTGTTGTGGTGTAATTGCAGTTGACTCTTATAGTGTGGTGGCAAGTGTTCAATTCGCTTATATGTTCAACTCGCTTATAAAATACGTTATCCAAAGGTGAACACTTCGTATGTTCTCGAATACGTCGAAGTAATTCACCGACACCATAAACGCACCCCGTATGCCGCCAATGCCTTCCCTGTGGAAACCTATCCATGGTACTGCGACGACGAGGCCCTCTTCCACTACGGCGCGCCCTCACCGACCCACGGTGCCAACCATTCCGCCAACACCTATTGGAAAGTGTACAGCTCCTCGGCGAATCCCCTGGTACCACGAGGATTTCAAGGAACTTGTCAGTTTCCACAGATCACCCGCGGAGGGCTTGACGACAGCTGGCAGCACGGCAATGATTTGTACTCTGTCTACCACGATATGCTTGGCTTCCTCCCCGAGAAGTTCGACCCAGAGCTTGTCAGTTTCCGCGTGACGAACAACGTCATCACTTCGCAGGTTGCCAGCATGGTTGCGTCGGGCATGTTTGGCAACCAGGTAGCACAGCAGAACTTCCCCCTGCTCGTCCAGCCTGCTGGCATCGACGGTCTCGAGCCCGGATACCCCTGCTTGGCGGCAAAGAAGAACATGTCGACGTATGGCGTCGGAAGCAGAGATCCGGGCTGGACTGCGCATCTCCAAGCTGCCTCTAGCCTGTACGCACATCTCGATCCCATCTGTGGGGTTTCGCCTGCGGACGCAGGCTTCCACACGTCCTTGGACCATTACTTTGACAATCTCTCTGCACGGCTCTGCCACGCAAAGCCGCTCCCCTGCAATGTCAGTCACCCGTCTCTCTGCGTGACGCAGGCGATGGCCGATGAGGTTTTTCGACTGGGGCAGTACGAGTACAGCTACCTCTACCGAGACGCCGGGGCACGCACGCTTGAGTATAGCGTTGGCACGTACGGCATATGGATCGCGGAATTGGCGCAAAACTTACGACACGCGATGCATGCAACGGAAGAATCGGCGAGTACCAGCAGTGACAGGACGACGACGAATAGCGGCATGAGATATCGACATAACATAGCCCACGACGGAAGCATCAGTTATATATTGAGCATCTTGCAGGTAGAAGAGATGGTATGGCCAGGCATGGGCAGTGAGGTGGTCTTCGAGCTGTACAAGAAGAAAGTGGACCAGCAATATTACATCAGGGTGTTGTGGGGTGGGCAAGTGATGAGGAGCAGAAACCCGACACTTGGTATCTTAGATATGCTTGAGGTCGAGATCCTTCTTGCTTATTTTGACGGGCTTGTCGGCCAAGGGGCGGAAAAGATACCGGGATTGTGTAGCCTGTAAAGTTCAATCAAGTATACATCATGTTCCATCGCACGACGGCGAGGTCAACGGTTTCTTGAAAATGTTTTGTAGATAGAGACCACAAGAACAAACTTGTCGGGGCTATCAACAGGCTCCAGAGAATGGCGGCGCAGGCAATCGTGGGGACCTTTCTCACGGTAGCAACCAGCGTAGCGGAAGCGGAAGCTCATATTGCCACGGCACAAGATCGGTTCTGGAAACGGGCTATCAAACTCTGGACGGACATTCACACTCTGCCAGACACCAATCCACTGCGCAGAAACACGTCTCGGATACCAAAATTCAGCAAACACTGCTCACCACTCTACCAAGTGGCAGACGCACTCAAAGGCATAGCAATGGACAACCTGGAAACCATCAACCCGTTCATATTGACACCTTGGGAAAAACGCGCACATACCATCACAAACGAGTTTGACGACAGCACAGCACAATGTCAACTACGATGTACGTATCACTCTAAGCAGCTCGGCACGAAACGGCCTGGTGGGAATTGGTGGAGCTGCTGTCCTGCCGGCGTCTGCGTATGGAAGCCCAAAGCTGGGAACCTTCTCTTCCACGCTTGGTCCGAGATCAGAGCAGAACCCATACTCTGGAGAGCTTGCGGCGATGGAACGAGCGTTAGCCACTTTGCCAGCGCTTAGATCTAGTCACATCGAGCTCTCAACACGGAACAAAGCGGCCGTTCTCACGCTCCGGGCACAACCTCGACAGCAGTCTGGGCAACGGCACATCTGTCACATCTATGAGTCAATCAGGGCACTACGCACGAACGAAAACGCAGTAACGATACGATGGCTCCCTGCGAGCGAAAAGAACAAGCTCTGGGACATCACCAAGGAGTACGCCAAACATGCCACCCGGCAGGGCGCCGCCCCAGAAACCAAAACGCCCAGGATGCGGTCCACAACCCTCAACGAAGCACAGTCCAAGAGAGGCACCAGAGATAGTCTGCCAGACAAAGTTGGAGTTCATTCGAAGAGAGTCGACGCAGCTCTACCAGGCAAACACACCAAGCTCTTGTACGAACACTTGTCACGAAAGGAGGCTGGCATCCTTGCTCAGCTCAGAACAGGCATGGTAAGACTCAACGGCTACCTCCACCACATTGGAGCAGCACCGTCAGATCAGTGCGTGTGCGGACAAGCCAGAGAGAAAGTGGACCACTTCCTTTTCCGATGCAGAAAATGGACGGCACACCGAAGGGAGATGCTCGAATGCACAGACACCCATAGAAGCAACATTTCCTTCTATCTCGGAGGGAAATCGCTATCGGATAAGAAAGACTGGACACCTAAACATGGCGGCCGTTCGGGCCACTATACAGTTTGCAATAGCTACGGGCCGGCTTGACAGCAACCAACCGCAGGCCGACAAAGACACCTAATTCACCACACCCGCTCGAACCTACACCCTCACCTCGTGCTAAGGACAGTAGGCACCGCTTCAGCCGCCGAAGATAGGACGTTGAACACTTGGAGAATCGCCTTCAAGCCAGCCTACACACAACCCTACTAACCCACGAGAATCCGCAGAGAAATGGCATAAGAAGGAGCATGGACTAGAATGGACATTATATGGGCGTTCAGGAGATCATGACATATCTTGGGAAATGTATAGTCAGATTGCAACAGTTGCCCTTTCGGTTTAGCCGCCGGGCGTTAATAAAATTGTATTGTGTTGTATTGTATCACAGCCTACAAGATAGTGTTAGTCACACAATAACACCTCGAAAACCTCCTTGAATGTTTTCGGGGGTTAGGGCGGCTTGGAAAGCGGCGTAGAACGCGGGAAAGACCTCCTGGATGCTATACTTCGCGATTGTGTTCCGCACAAGCGCAAACCTAATCCCCGGATCTTCGCATTGGGCCCTCTGGTAGTCGTATTTCCGATTGAAACGCGTGGTGAGCTCTGGGTGCCGTTTGACGAAGGTTGAATGTGACGAAAACCCGGGCAGTCCTGCCTCTGAAAGGGTTCTCCGGTCGAAGGTATCGCTGGTCGGGCTGAGGTGTTTCGAGGGAGCCAAAAGGTCCCTAACAAGTGCACAACCAAATGCCCACAATCAGGTTGTAAGTACTGACTTGTATTGCTTACTGAGGAAGCTACAGTGATGCCCGTAGGCGTAGAGATCGTGAACTATATACAAGCTTCCTCCTGTGATCGCTGTTGGGAGGAACGCAAATGACTAGCCAAACGAGTGATATTCGCTATGGATGGATGGATGGAATTTATCACGCCCGGAGGCACTGAGCCTAAAGGGCCTTGGCACGCTAAGTACATCCGATTCCTCCACTTTGCCTTGACTCGTCCAATCCCTTACATTTGCTTCGTACAACGCCACCCCGTGCCTCTTCTCTCAGTTGCGAGCAAATCGACTTGGGGGCTACGTTCTCCAAGTGTTCAGCATCCTACCTTCAGCAGCTAAAGCGGGATCTGCTGGTCGAGGCTGTGTAGTGTTAGTAAGGCACCATCACTGCGGTTGGCTCGGTCCTTGCTCATTGTCTTGGTCCAGTCTCCCTGTTGCCATCGCGTATTTGATCGCCGCGCGGACTACTTTTATGTCTGGTGACTACTGCTTCGAGTCTGACGGTGGTTTCCCTCCCAGATAAAACGAGAGGCTCCCTCGCCTTATCGTTGTACATTGCAGCATGCCTTCCCTCAACGCTGTCCATCTCATGCATCGCAGGAGAAAGTGTTCCACTATTTCCCTTGCATGTCCGCAGGCCACATTGGTCGGACTCTGTGGCGCCTATCCTGTTCAGGAAGCCGTTCAGCCTCGCCATTCCAGTTCGGAGTTGGGCCAAAATGCAGGCCTCTCTTCGCTTTAGCTTATCGTAGAGATCGCGAGTGTGCTTGCCTGGCAATGCCGCGTCCATAGCCTTGGAGAATTTGCCCACTTCTTCCAGGAGAGCTCTTCTCTATCGCTGCTTGGCTATTGCTATCCTGATTGCGGTCGATTTGGCGTGGTGTAATTGAGAGTCGGACAAGCGCCCCTCTCTCGCTACTCTATGCGCTGCTGCTTTGGCTTCCGATCCCAACACGGAATCGATTTCCCCCTGATCACAAACCCAATCCTGTCTGACTCATGAACAACATGCAGCGGGGGGCCGGTTGGGGGCGTGCGGATTCGTCTTCGCCGAGTGTTATGAGCCGAGGCGGTGGCGGCGTACTAGTTTTGCTTTCCGCTATTCTCGTACTGCGCCAGGGTAGTGGTGGTAGTAGAGGAGGTAGTGACTTCTTTCAGGTTCGTCTAGAGCACCCAAGCGCGCGTTATCGGGAATACTACTAGACCAGAAACCAGCGTGCCACGGTCCGTCAAAGCGATTCCATTCCGCCGGTGAGTTAACTGAGCCGGTTCCGGCCATGGTGAACGGGGCGTGGTAGCGCCGAGGGCGTCCGCCTCGAAGAGCGACGTCTTTGGGCTTCGATCGTGGCGGTCACGAAACAACACACAGAACTACGACCCGGCGCAGTATTCCTGCTGGTCTTGCTTTTGAATTCTTTGTCATGTGATGGCGGCGATGCGCGCACTTCTCCTCGACAGCCCTTTCGCCAAAGCTTCCCGTTTTGTCGCCCGAGGTTCGGTGAAGCGGCGCTTGGCAGGATGGCTCATGTTCGCATCTGGTGCTTCGGCGAGATAGGTGTCCATGTCCGTAGCATCACCTCCATCCGCGCTGCTCCCGGATCCAGTTCTCTTTCTCTTCCGTGGCGGCGGGCTCGGCAACTCGCCCTGGGGACGATAAGCCGCCTTTTCCGTCAAAGGGCAGTGCTAGCAACTGTGTCAGGGGTGGGAGATATTCCGTTTGGGAGCTAACAATGTATTCCTCGTCAGCGACTGTACACATAGTGCACTCCCGACCTGCACAAAACCGGCCCCAACTGAATCAAAAGATACTGGACATCTTTCTCTTATCCTCCGACAAGCTCGGTATGCTTGACCCAATCAGCCGCGAGCAGCGTTCCAGTTCCGCTCTCCTCTCTTCAGACCAGCACTCCGGACACTGGGTCGAGTCCACCGATTTCCAGCACCTCACCACCGACGACCAGTACTCTTCACTCGCATCTGCCCTGGTGATTCCTTTCCAATAGGCCACTCGCCTCGGCCGATACTGCAGACAATCATAGCATAGAGCGACCGTCCTCCTCGGTAGTCCTTGAGCGTCTAGCGGTTTGACACGCCTCAATAGGCTGTGCATCTGGGGGCAGTAGGGAAGATGCCGATGTTTTTTCGCAGAAGGGATCAGCAAGGGCAGCAACTTGGAGATCTGGAGAAGCCGACTGCAGGTAAGGGCGAGGCAGAGCTGGTCTTCGGGGTCGGCGTAGGAAAATATCTCGATCAGGAGCTCGACCGGGAGGTGAAGGAGAAAGGCGCATGGATTCACCGGCGCACCGATTAACTAATTACCATTGCCAGCGCCGTAAGTCTCCGAGATGCAGATGAGGGAGGGAAGTACGCTTGGGATGATCAGCTGGCTCACCTTTGTTGGAATCACAAAAGCCGTGTAAGGGCTTTTTTTGGTCATATTGGCCTTACGCGGAGCAAAAGCTGGTTATGTTTATCGCATTTCCGAGTCGGCTCGTCGCACTCCTTTTTTTGTGTGGAATGAGTGGGGGAGGTACGAACGGGAATCACGAGTCAACCATCCAGTAAAAGATGGTCGACGTGAGAGCCGTGCATAGTCACGTTATGATCATATTGTTGGTTTGCGGGCGGACTTGGATGACGCGTGGTCACGTGATTTCCCCTCAGGTTACCCCAAGTCAACGATGCTCGCGTACGGTATGCTTCCCGTTCATTCTCCTGGAGCCACGCGGCACAGCCTGCCATTGGAATCCACCTCCCACCCCTCACTTCCAACGGCTGTGCCAGCCGGATCATATTGCCCTTGACATTCAGCAATTTCAGGTAATGGGCCCCGCCCCCGTCAAAGTTTTCCTGCCAATCCTTCTGCTCCCAATTCGCCTCATTTAGATAAGCCCCTGCGCCTGGCAGCGTCGCCTCCAACGCTGGCTGCACGACATCGTGCATTCGTTGCTGCAGCCGCAGCGTAGAGTCCCAGGGCTGTCCTGCCTGCCACGTCCAGGCCGCGTTGCCGAAGCACATGGCGAAGGAATCCCGCCAGGACGGGAATATGGCATTATCGGCGACTGGCCGCACGCCACTGCCAAAGGCGGCTGCATTGAACCCCACACACGCAATGTAGAAGTCCCCGTCAGCTGCCATCGTTGCGGAGTGCGTTTGTGACCACCAGTGCGCTCACGTTGACGTTCGCACGAGTCCTGCTGCTGCTGCTGCTGCTGTTGGTACGCGTGAGGAACCGCCCCCCTGTGACAGGCACCGACGACCCATTCACCAGCACTGGCTCCAGCGTGGCCGAATACCACTCATAGTAGGAGACCGCGCTCAGCGTCGTGAAACCGATATTCTCCCGTGTCAGGTTGCTGTTCGTAGCCGCTAGGGCGTCCAGCATCGGGCTTAGCAGGGTGATCAGTTCCGCCTCCGTTGTCCCATTGGGTGCGAACAAGGCGTACACATCCAGGGTGTTGTTCGTGATCTCATAGTCGGCAGTGAAGGATGAGCCAGCAGAGCCGAGCCTCTTCAGCGTCTCCAGCTGGGAGTGGTATGTCTGCACAGCGGCCCAGAACGCATCAACGTCGTCTCCGACGGTTGCGGTAGACAACCCGAACGAGGCCGAGGTAACGGGGCCGTCGGCAAACACACGTACCATCATGCTCACCACCACGGCGTAGGTGCCTCCGCCGCCGCCACCGAGGGCCCAGTACAGGTCAGAATGGTCGTTGTCCGCCGTCGCGGTTATGTAGTTACCTCGGGCGGTAACGACATCATAGGACAGCACTTGGTCCGCACCCATTCCGTAGAGGCCTATCAGCTGGCCGTGGCCTCCGCCCTGCACGTAACTCCCCGTGAAGCCGACGGTGGGACAAGTACCCGTTACGACGCGATAGCCTCGGTCGTAGGCGTACTTCAGTACGTCGCCAGTCAGCATACCAGCGCCAACATTGAGAGCCGGCCCTGGTAGTAGTCGCTGTGATAGGCCGGGATGAGGTCAATCCTATTGAGGTTGTGCATCTAGAGAGAGAGAGATCCCTTGCCGGTGCTCTTGCCCATGAAGCTGCGACGAAGTTAGAAGGGGCATGCTGTCCGGAAGAGGCAGGTGTACAAACGTACTCGTGGCCCGTGTTCTTTATGACGAGCCGAATATTATTATCCCGAGCAAAAGCGATACCCGCCGCAATGTCATGGATGCGTCGGTAACGTTAATCGAGTAGGAAGCGTAGTTCCCCAACTCGCAGGGAGCGGACCGGTTGGTGAAAGGCACGCAAGTCTCGTTCAGGAACCATGGGGAAAGGAACTCTGCAGGGTGTGGTATCCTAGACACATGATTAATATGCTAAGTCCGACCCCGAGGTTTCTTTTCGTTTTTTTTTGTGGTTCATAACAACTTACTGAACACCTGGGTCTCCCCAAACCGCCCTTAACGCCTCACAGGCAGCTTCGTCGTACGCCGGGTCATGGCACACGTGGGCCATCGGGACAGTGGCTATCAGACGACCACAGACGGTTCTGTTGAGGGAGTCCGACTGGTCTGCCGAAGGCCATCCCGAGTCTCCGGGGATGTATTTGCATCGCGGCTGCTTGCACAGCTGCTCCCCCGCTACATTCTTCGGTGCCGCATGAGAACAGTCGTGAAGCGCGTAAACACCAGAGCAAGGAGTTGGAAGCGACCAGGGGGCATTCTGGCTACCGATATGACGTGCAACTGAGACCAGTTCTCGCACGTGCAATTACGTGAACAATTTGAACAGTAACAAGCCAGAGACGATCGCGATGAGCCGAAGCCGGCTGTATCAAGGTCCTCTCGCATCTCTCGAACTGACTTTATAGCCAAGGGTGAAAGCTCGAGCACCGTAATTTTCTTCTGTAATCAATAGGCCCCTGTCCATGTACGGTGGTGGCATTGTGTTTATGTGGCGTATCCTGAAATGGAAAACCAGCACCCGTTATGAAACCTGCTGAGAGACCACGCAGACCTCCATCGCGTGGGCTCCAAGTCAAGGCAGGGTCGAATCAGCCGTTCAGAGAAGTAACTTTCATGGGGCGCACTCCCGGAACAGTACGGAAAGGAGAACAGAAGGCCGCCTGCCACCTACTGTCCACCTAATATGCGCCATGCACGGTCGTTCTCACAGTGTCCTGGTTCTCCAATAAGAGGCCTTGGATTCTGGTTCGACGAAAAGCAACCAACAGTCGCGCAAAATGACCAGTTACAAGCGATGAGGAGTATTTACTATTTTAGCTCCCTTCCATGTTACGGTGTAGGTGAACCCGACTTTAAGTGAAAGTGATCCCTCTGGACAATGAAAATTTCAACATCATTTAAATAATTTTCTCATGCATACAACATAGTTCGTCAAGTTCAAATCATCTCAATTGGTCGAGTCTGCATCAAACATCTTCATTAGTTTTGTACCAGAATGCGTGACAGGAACGGTGACTAATGAAAATAGTGCTTCTTACAGCTAGCCAACAGGTATCTGCTAACCCAGACTTGGTAGTAATTCCGATTACCTGATCCGGGAGCGGACGACACCACCCAAACTGGGTAGTAATATTCCGATTGCCTGATCCGGGAGCGGACACCACCAGGACTCGCAGGACCAACAGATTAAGAGTTGGGGGTTCGTGGGAGAACCGGGGCAGGGCACGATCGTCTTTTCCTCTGACTTTGGCAATATTGCATTCTGTCTTCCCAGTTTCTACCCCCTCCAACAGTCAAGATGCTTGACAGCCTTCGCAACATCAAAGACCAATACTTCCCGCCGAAGCCGACACTGACCTCGATCCCGGCAGGGTCGCAAAAGGGTCGTGTCTTCATCGTCACGGGCGGCAACCAAGGAATTGGGCTGGAGCTGCTCAGGCTGCTTTACCCGTCTGGCGCGACCATCTACCTTGCCTCGCGATCCCAGGTATGCCGCGGAGTGCAGGCAGTTTTTGAGAGTTGGAGTCCAAGATTGAGTACTTGTCTCCGCTTTCCTGTTAGCTGATAAATCGCAACTCGAAACAGGAAAAAGCCCAGGCTGCCATCAAGAGCATCACCGACAGCTACAGCGAAATTGACACAGCCAGTACCATCAAGTTCCTCAAGTTCGACTTACTAGACCTCGAGTCCGTCAAGTCGGCAGCGGCGGCGTTTGCTGCGGAGGAGAGCAGGCTCGATGTTCTGTGGAACAACGCAGGCATGGGCGCGTACACAATCACAACGGGAACCACGATGAAGCAGGGTGACCTCGAGCCGTTCATGGGTGCACACATCGGTACGTTCGATTGCCATTCGCTACAACCACAGATTTGACTCTACTCTCGGCGTGCTGTATTTCACGTACCAAACCCTGCTAACGTTCTGCTCCAGCTGCCACCCTCCTATTCTCCGAACTCCTCGTCCCCCAGCTCCGTGCCGCAGCTTCCGCGCCCACCGCCAAACCAGGCACCACCCGCGTCCTCTGGGCCACGAGCGCCATGGCCGAGACGCACACGGGCAAGAATGGCATCGACCTGTCCAAGCTGGACACGGGCTGCCGGTCGCGGCAGACGGACTACGCCGTGTCCAAGGCGGCCACGTGGATTATTGCGCGCGAGTTCGCGCGGCGCCACGCCGGCGCCGGCATCGTCAGCGCCTTCTTCAACCCCGGCAATCTCAAGACCAACTGTTGGGACGGCGTGCCCAAGCCGATGCGAGCCCTGTTCAACGCCATGGTCCTGCATGACTCGGTCTACGGAGCGTACACGGAGCTCTGGGCGGGGCTGGCGCCGGGCGTCGGCAATGGTGACTTCGTGATCCCGTGGGGACGGGTGCTGAGCGATGAGAAGATATATAGGAAGGATATTGTGAAGGCGATGACGCCCGAGGATGAAGGCGGGCTGGGATATGGGGCGAAGCTGTGGGAGTGGGCGGAGGGGAAGTGGAAGCAGTTCGGAGTAGTCTAGCAGAACGACTTCCATTGGGCGCTAGGATTTAGGTCTTACCTCCTTTTATGATTCATGTGATGAGGCACATATGAGTCCGTTGTTCTAGCTAGCGTAGATCATAACGCAATTCTGCCTGTGTCCAGCATCAAAGCTTTGCGATGCCAGTCCGGTTGCCAGTCGCCAACTCCATCGCGATTTACCTAACGTTAGAACGGAGTGTGTAAGGTGGCAGTACGCTTTCAACCATCTACATCTGATTTACGAGAGATTTCGATAGAACGGAAGGACACTTTCGGATCGCCTTAACGAGACATAACCAATGAACCTTTTGGTGTTTTGTGGATGATTTTCTATTGAAACCGATCTGGCAAACAACCTCCCCCCCCTTACCCCCTTCCCCCCTCCCCGTCCGTACAAAGGTCCAAACTTGCGAAAAGCCCCGATATTCGAAGAGCTTCATTATGACCATTGTACCCCCCCGTTCTCTCACCAAAAGCTCAACTTCCCCCAAATAGCAACGTCAATGGGCCTCTCAAAGTCTTGCCAGTCCTACCCACCCCCGTAAATGAGAGTAGGTAGGGGCGTGGCACAGGAGGTATCTGTGCTGATCCTCCGGCCAGAACGAATGGCAGCCTGGTAGCCTTTGATTGATTTCATATATCCCCTGCGTAGATTATCCTCTATGGCAACGCAGGAGTGATGACAGTGCATGCAATGTCATCTAACCCAACCCTCCCCCGTTGTAAGACGCAGTAAGGCGCAGTGGGATCCCCTCACCGTTTTGCACACGCCTCAATCGCTGCTGTCGACCTTGGCTCCATCCAGTCCAATCTGGGCGGGAGAGTCGTTGCAGTTCCAGTTCCCAGCACATTGACGACATCAAGCACTCCCGAGATAACATTTGTGGCTGGTATTCCCTCCAGTCCACTTCCGACCAAATCTGGGCTTTAGCAGCTCGCTCGCACACGCGCCATCACCCACAGGAGGAAAACGCTCCCTCAACGCACGTGCCGCCGTATTTACACACATCGACCATCCTCACTTGCTACGAGAACGCAACTGTGGTACCGTTATCTATACATGAAGCAGGGCTCAAAATCCAGGTTTTTGCAAACGGGACGAGAACGGAACGTGGTGTCCAGGGAGTGTGAAAGCGAAGCCAATGTGCGGGCGAGACATGGGAATGCGCGGGGCGGCATCGTGAGGGCCAGGCTAAGAGTTGGCTGTGTAGCCTCATGGCGAGACATGGTATCGCCGCAGCGTCAGGCTCGTCCAACCTGGCGCTGGACTCAGCCACATACATGTACACAGCCTCACAAACGTATCTAGGCAGCTAGGTAAGGCGTTCAACTGAATTTCACGACCAATAACTTGAACTTGCATTTCCCACTGCCATTTGGGCGAGAACTGGAGAAGGTAGGCTCCCAAGGTAATTATATTCGTTCATCAACAACATAACGTTGGATTTCACCGGCGCGCCGAAGGGTACACAAGGTGTCAGGTAAGGCGGCACCTTGTGAGCACCTCCGGCGGCCAGCCAAAGCAAGCCAGAGGCGTTCCCAACTCGGCAATACCCAGGACACCTGCTTTCCTGGGTGCACTCAATCCGACGGTTCCAGTGCCCCCATCATCGGGGCGGTTGCAGTCGCTAACACCGCATGTCGACGTGCTTCACGGCGAAGCAGCCATCCGACCTACATCCGCTGGGTAACCAAACTTGTTTCCAAGCGGAATCCCGTGACGCTGGTCCACTTACACATCCCACATAAGTGAGTCTCTGCGGATCCGGGTAATTTGCCAATGGAGTTTTGTATAGACACAAGTGAGGAGGGCGGTAGGGGCAATGTGACCAGGGGACAGGGGCAGGTACCGCATGAAGCTGCAATTAAGGCTGAGGATGGTCAGCTCTCCGCACGAAAGGCAGGTAAGGGAAAATGTGTGATGAGGGAAATTCAAGGCCACTGCACTCTAAGGTAACTGACGCGGATTGGGCTTGCACCGCCTCTAAACCCGCGCATCACAGTTAGGTGAATCGCGATCGACTGAAGAAGCTCGGCACATACTTATTTATCGACAGGAAGCATGCCTGTCGCAGAGCAGCATACCATCGCATAAGTCGGTACATGCTGCATGCCCCAGTGTACTACTGTACAGTGAACAGGTGCTTTTATGTTACCTGCCTGGGTATTGTAAGCGCCAAGCGGGGCCCAACACGACCACTAATACTGCTTAGCCGCGTGAGTTTGTCCGCACTCCGACTCGTTCGTCATCTTCTCCAAACTCTCAAACACGAGCCCATCATTACGCCTCAAGTGGTACGAAATGAATATCCGCCGGGGGCCCAGACCCGACCACACGAGCTGTCAAACGACGAGTCGGCGCAAGCCGATCAATCTCGATTGTGGCCAAGATCCAAATGCTTGACCGATGAGCGCTGGGAGGATGTCTCGAGGCCGTCGCTCCGCCTGGATCCGGCACCGAGCCAGCAAACTCCGATTGGCATTCCGGCGCGGCCTGGTGGGCCACCTGCAGCGCTTTTTCCCGCCTCCCCTGACACACTCGACTCCGAGACTGCCGACTTCAGCTCCGTCGACTCTCGAGAGATCCCAATGACTGGGTTTAAGGCGAGTGGAGAAGACGGCCCGCGCTGGGCAAGCGAGGCTCGGCAGGGCGCGAGAAACTCCGCCCATTCTGCCACGAACCAACAACCACCAGGTCCCGGGCGATTGCCATGCGCGATCAGCCAGGGAGATGCAGGACATCTCCGCATTGGCACGCGGGTACGGTTGAGAGCAGGGTATGGTCACCTTGGACGGCATGAGAAACTCCGCAAAGACAAGAACACCCGGTGTCACGAGTCCCCACGCATATAGGGCATTGTATGCTCCTTGCTTCGTTTCTGGAATCTTAGCCCATCGGCCGTAAACCACCATTAGCAAGGTTTCGCCTAGTCATCATCATGGGACAAACACCAAGCACATCTCCTAAACAGGCGCTCATCCAAGTCCCCGCTCACACCCACACCCGGACTGAGTCATCGACGTCTACAGACACGGCGTACTCAACGGACGAAAAGCGGAACTCGTCCTCCTCGACCACCTCGGTCGTCCAGCAAAAGGGCCACCGCCACACCCACTCCACCGCGTCGACCCTATCCGACCTCGAAGCCCAGTATGCCGAGGCCGACGACTTCTCGCAGAAGCGCTTCGGCTTCGTGCGCTACACGGCGCTCAACGTCTACCGCCGCCTGTTTAGCCTCGCCTTCATCGGCAACGCGATCGGCTTCATCATCCTCATGATCCGGGGCGCCGCCCCACTCGATCTCGTCAACGCCTCGGCCATCAACCTCGCCGTCTGCGGCCTGTGCCGCCACCCGCTGGTCATCAACGCGCTGTTCCTCACCTTCGGCTCCGTCCCGCGCGCCGCGCCCATGCGCCTGCGCCGCCTCGCCTGCAAAATCTTCCACCTCGGCGGCGTCCACTCCGGCACCGGCGTCGCCTCGTGCGTGTGGTACATTGGCTTCGCGGGGCTGTACACGTACAGCTTTGTGCCCTCGCCGCTGGCCATCGCCGTGCTCGTGCTCATCTACGCCGTCCTCGCCTTTTTGGTTGCTATCATCGTCGTCGCCCACCCCGTCTTCCGCGCCAAGCGCCACGACTACTTCGAACTCACCCACCGCTTCTCCAACTGGATCATCCTGGCCCTGTTCTGGGTGCTCATCTTCCTGCTTGCCTCGCAGGAATCCTCCATCTCTTCCTTCCTCGTCAACCTGCCCGCCTTCTGGATCCTGATCATCCTCACCGCCGCCACAATCCACCCCTGGCTCCTGCTCCGCCGCGTCCCCGTCGTCGCCGAACCCCTCTCCCCGCACGCCGTGCGCCTGCACTTCTCCCACGCAACAGTCCGCTTTGGGCAGGGCATCAGCATCGCGCGGCACCCGCTGGCCGACTGGCACAGTTTTGCGAGCTTCACGGACCAGTTCGATGCGCCGGACACCAAATTTTCCTGCTTGGTCTCCAAGGCGGGCGACTGGACGCGGACGGCGATCGCACAGCCGCCGCAGTACCTGTGGAAGCGCGGCGTGCCGACGTACGGCTTCGGCTATGTGTTCCGCATGTTTGAGCGCATCATCGTCGTGACGACCGGGTCCGGGATCGGGCCTTGTCTGTCGTTTATTGAGGATGCGCGACGCCCCGCGATGCGGGTTGTGTGGCAGACCAAGAGCCCGCTCAAGACGTATGGGCCGCGGACGATGGAATTGGTAAGGAGGATGGATGCGGAGCCCGTGGTTATTGATACGTCGGTGTCCGGGCGCGTGGATATGTTGCCGATTGTGCTGGGGCTGTATAAGGACTTTGGGGCGGATGCGGTGTGTGTCATCAGCAATCCCAAGATGACCAAGAGCTTGGTGTACAAGCTGGAGACGAGGGGGATTGCGGCGTATGGGCCGATCTTTGACAGTTGAGGTGGTTATGGGGTGATGGTGCGGGTGAGGTGGAAGGGTTTCAACGGCAGTCGCTGAGGGGGGGGGGGGTTGGGTCATGTTTGGGGGCGGCTTTCTGTCGGGATTCGGAGTCTGGGATGGTGGTGCATGTTTGCGGCTGGGTTCTGGATATTGGATGGAATGTAATGATGGGACGAGGAGGGGCCATGAGTAATGCGAAGGATGGGAAGTGTTAGAGTTGGATGGCGCAATTATGTTTTTGGGTTTCCTGTACGCAGAAAGGCGCTGGCAACAGCAATCGTTCTTGCAATGTGACGTCGCGACGCCCTTGCTTCAATATGCACACCTAAACTGGCATCAGGGCTCATACTAATCATTTTGTGAAATCATTGTTCCCCCCCACCGCTGAATAATGCAGGCAGCTGCCGTGGATCTTCTGGAAATGCTTTGCTGCCCGCAGGTGGATTACTGTGTACCTAACTTTTTATTCCCGGATCTCCACTCGCGACTCCGAGGGGGTTACTAATGCGCATGGCGTGCTCGCCTACTGCGTACAGTTTTTTACAGCCAGCTTCTAGATACTTATAAAGACTTCATCCACCCGGTGAAAGCCAGCTCAGTATCCAGCATCAACAGTTCAAATTATATCAAGCCCCGCATCCAACCTGACTTACAAGCAACTCGCACCACACAACATCCACCAACCCCTTACTACAATCAGTGCAACCCTCAAAATGACAACGGCCAGCGAATTCTTCTACCTCGACCCCGCCTCCATCAGCACCTCCACCAAGCCCTGGTCCAAAGTCGACGGCGGCGGCCGCTCCTTCGACCTCGCCAGCCACCAGCGCAGCGTACACAACCTGCGCGACGCCCTGCCACAGACCCCCACACCCGCCAGCGCAACTCAGCAGGGCACATTCGGCCTCGACATCGACGTCTCCGGCTTCGCGACCTTCCACTCTCCGGCGCAAGAAAAGACCTTCACCTCCGAGACCGCCGTGCGTGAAGGGTACTACGCCGAGGTCGAAACCCTCCTCCGCGCCAAGCTCCCCGGCAAGGTCGCCCGCGTCGTCATCTTCGACCACACCATCCGGCGGCACGACCCGGCTGCGGCGCGCCAGCCCGTGCGCCAGGTGCACGTCGACCAGACGCCTGCGGCGGCCGAGGCGCGCGTGCGGCGGCATCTGAAGCTGCCCGACGCCGAGGTCGACGAGATCCTGAAGAAGCGCTTCCAGCTGATCAACGTGTGGCGGCCGATCGGGCACGCGGCGTCCGACTTCCCGCTCGCGGTCGTCGACTGGCGCACGACCAAACCGGGGGATCTCGCGCCGGTGGATCTGCTGTATCCGACGCGGAATCGCGCCGAGGGCGATGCGGATGATGACCGCGGCAAGGAGGCGCTGCCGGAGCAGGAGAGCCGGGGCACGGAGGGGTACGAGGTGAAGGGCGAGACGTATGGGGTGCTGCCGAATGAGGGGCACAAGTTCTGGTATGTCAAGGATATGACGCCGGAGGAGGCGCTGTTTATCAAGTGCTTTGATAGCTGGTCCGAGGGCCGGCCGCAGGGGAAGAAGGGGGTCGCTGGGTGGACGCCGCACACGGCGTTTGTGGATCCGGCTACGCCCGAGGGAGCGAAGCCCAGGGAAAGTATCGAGGTGCGCTGCTTGGTGTTTTATGAGGAGTGAAGGGGTGTAGCGAAGGGAATGTTGAGGGGCCGTGATTGACTCCGGGGGGTCGCATAATAGCTCTAGTTAAGTGTATTGTATTTGTTCTATGAATGCGTAATGTCATTTCCTAGCGGCATACCTCTTCAGTTGCCTTCTAGTTTCAATCCAATGCAGAGAACCGCGGAACCCGAGCCTCTTTGGGTCGTAATGCCCTTCTGCGCGTTCACCAAGCTAGTGCTCTCAGCCTCACGTTCGCACTTTTGTGCCGGATACAAGTAAAACGCCCATACTACACTTTCTGCTCTACATTGCTGCTCGTATCTGATATGTAAAACGTGTGGCGCCAATGTAGATCCCGATGATCCGGTGTCCATTGGTCGGCCGGCTCGTCGGGTGTTGAGGGGCGTGCTGTAGGGGCTGCCCTCACTGTCCTGGCAACTTGCGATACGGGTACCGTGTAAAGATTGACGGAACCCTGTTGGCTGCGCTGCCATACGGTGGGCACACAGTGGCCTATCAGAGCTCTCAAACAAGGGGCGCATGCGCAGATGATAGCAACGTTTGTCTCGGTGATGCTAGCTCTTTGTCAGTTACTCCAGAGCACCAGATCACCACAGCTCCGGACCGTACCTCCACAGATAGTTCCGGGCAAAAATGTACGTCCAGTCCTCCTTCTCGTTCGAATCACCCCAACCTTGAGCAACGATGACGACGCGCAGAATGCTCACGGCGACGACGCTGCCAGCTGTCAGGCCAGAGTTGCAGAGCAACCACGCTAAAGAGGGGGTTTAGGGTACATACAAGCCCACTGCGCCAAGAATAGCAACGAGACCCGCCCTCTGCGCCAGACCGACTTTCAGAAGACGAATAATGCCGGCCGGGAGTACCAACAGCACGCCGTCGGTAACACAGTTAAGAATGATGAGCCAACTGTACCAGACATCCATGTCCATACACTCTCCGTCGGTGGTCAACGCATGGTTCCAGAGAAACGAGACGGGCCGGCAGGTGAAGACAACGCCAAACGCCCCAACAAGGTTGGTGCCGATGATGATGGCCATGACGACGTAGGTGACGATCGTGAAGCGGCGGCCAGTGGAGAAGCGTAAGTAGAAGCACAGGATAGATGCCTTGGTGAACAGCGTGGACAGGTTGCTCGTGATGCGAACCGGAAAGGCGGTAATCTTTGTCGTGCGTCAGTCTGGTGCAAGTAGGTAGGCTCCAGTGGCAGTGGTCCGCTTAAATGGCATGACCCACGAGCATGAAGGATCTGACATCCTCGCCAGTCATCCCAAGGGTGTTGACATGGTATCCTAATCCGTGTTCCGTCACTTCAGGGTATGTTGGTCAGCGCACCTTTCGGCTCCGTCGAGGGACAACAGCGGTGTCAACACATACAAATGATGAGACTGGTGGAGTAGCCGATGGACAAAGCCTGAGATGAAACAGATAATTCAGTACAATGACCCTAGCAGCAAGCGAATGAGAGGAGAAACAGGGCGGACCAGCGCGGCCAGAATGAGCCCTGTCGCGCGCATTAACAAAGGCCCTGTGCGACAATGCTGGGAATTGTGGCGCCTACAGTCATCGACACGGATCGTCCGGAGTATCCTATGCGCCGTGAAGAAACGCAACAGCACGAAGACGAGGGCGAAGAAGGGGGTCACAGCGCAGGCGAGAATTAGTGAGGTGGCCAGTGATCCGGTATCGTCCGCGGCGTTTGTGATATCCGCCGCCAGGCTCATGGCGGTAACTTCAGAGGTATGGCGAGCCCTGACTCCATCGGCGTCGTGTCCGCGGTGTCATCTGCGCTTGCCCGAGGACACCCGAGGACACAGGACTACGAGGGCTGTGAGAAGTCAGGTCGGATTCCGACTTGGCCGATGAATTGCCGGCTGACGACCTTTAACTGGGGCTGGACAGTCCGGCTCCCCACTCTATCCGCCTGCCGTCGAGCCAGGTACATGGGTGCGAAGCCAAGAACTTTGACAGGACTGGGCCACACCAGTGAGCTGGGGTCTGCAGATCATGGGTGGGGCTTCTCGTTGGTACTTCTGATGATTGGCTGCATTGGTCAGGGAGGCATGGGAGCATCTGGCGGTAATGTACACACGGGGGGGGACACGTCAAAGAAGGGAGCATGCAAAATCTTGCCATTCGCACAACTGCAATTAATGACTCAGCAAGCACGGGCCAGCAACCCGGCCGAAGTTTTGCCGGCCGAGAACCCGATCGCGTTGCCGGAGTGGGGCCGGCTCCGTAACGACTGTATACGGCGCCGGCGACGGAGGCCGGAAGGCGTCGCCCATTCTACTTCATTCACACCCCATCAGGTCCCTCAGCTCGCACCCCGCACATTCGCGATGGCGGTGCATTTTCGGCGCCAGGATCCCGTTCCCGGTTCGGGGACGCGAACCAACTGCGCCCAACCCCCGAGCCTCGGTGTGCTGGTCATGCTCGCCTTGCTGGCCTCGCTGGCCTAGCTCGCTTATGCTGTCGTGGCCTCCCTCCTCTTTCCCCAAACCCCAGAACTCCCTTCCCTCCCTCCCCTTCTCGTCGTTCTTCCTACTCCTAACGCACTTCTCAACTCACCATGACGGTACAACGACAGCCGCGCTTCTCTGGGGCGGACCCGGCCAAGGTTAAAGCGGTCCTCCAGGCTTACACGGTCAGTGCCATCGAGGAGAAGGGCAATGAGAAGCCCCACGTTGCTCCGGACACGAGGGTGGAGCGCGATAGAATATGGGAAGCTTAGGCCGAGTATGTCTTCTCCTCTAGCTTTCTAGGCTTTCTTAACCGAAACCTAATCTCGATATCAAGCTTGGGACAACGTGTTGATCTGTTACTAATTTTAATAATCTCTTTATAGGTTTTGTGAGCTTACTAGAGAGAAAGAAAGTGTAATAAATAGGTATAGCGCTCCCTAGATGTGTCTAGCTTACTATCGAGCTAACTGTTATGCACTGGCCCTATGGCAACTGCTGATAGGCGTGCAGAGTTTTATTGAAACGATCTGAGGAAGAGAAGAGA
>JAMAKO010000160.1:0-19103 GCA_023628555.1 Chaetomiaceae sp. R4402
TAAAGCTGAGGAAAAGGGAAGAAAAAGGATTAAGATATAGGATTCCCGCAACAGAGAGAAAACACAGGTGGGAGGCGTACAGTCCACCAGCCCAGGGCACAGCCAGGGTTAGGGTCGGACCATCCTGCCGTTACAACAACCAACTATCCAATATCTATTGGTGGCACTGTCCGCACTAGCCTTCGAAATTACCTACAAACTCTGCGCATCCCGCATTCTAACAATAGCGTTCTCTATAAAGAATATAAAGTAGAAGCTATCTTTATAGCTAGGAACGTTTAAAGAAGGGGATACCACTAAGATATACTAGTAAAATAGAAGGGATATAACTCTCTAATATAGGAACCTTTAAAAAATATAGAGGACTCTAGAGCGCTAGATAACTTTAAGTAGAAGTAGGGAGATATATATTATAATAATAGACTAGTTATATATAAGAGATATATCTAATTATATAATTAGACACTTTAATGCTAGGGAAATCCAATATAGAGATCTATAAGGCCCTTAGTAGGGCTAATACAAATAAATAAAATACCTAAATCTATTAGATAAAAAGTAAAATAGAGGCCTACTATATATTATCCTCTACCTTAATATAATTAGATAGTTCTATCTCTTCCTCCTTATCTTTTTATAGGGTATACTCCTTAGTAGGCAAGTTAGAAAGGCTAGTATTAATGTTGCCCCTAAGGTTAAACTAGCAATAAACTTGCTATATAGGATAGATGCTAATATAGTAGAGCTCTAGGCGAAACTCCCAGCCTATATAGAGGCAATTAAGGTTATAGCATATAGATAGTGAGATTGAGCGTTCGTGCTAACTAGGGGTGATAGAGTCCTAGTAGAGGGCGTGGTAGGTAAGGGCTAGATGTAGGGTAGAAGCAAGGTAGTAGTGTAGAGACTTAGTAGGATAGACGCTAATATACTATATAAAGATAGCGTTTATATTAATAACGATAGTAAAGGACTTATTAATATAGCTAATCTTATATAGAGCGCGCTCTATTTAACCTAGAGAATAGAAAAATATATTACTAATAAGCTAGATTGTCACGAACCAACCATATATCGCGGCCTAGTAGGGCTTAGCGCAGCATGCGGGAGCCAATGAGGGCTGCAGACGGACGCCCCAATGAAACGCCAGATGGGATGGACGCCCAGGGACGCTGGCGTCCATCGTCGACCATAGACGCTTAGGGACGCTAGCGACTATCGTCGACCATAGACGCTCAGGGACGCTAGCGACCACGAGCGTCTATAAAGGAGGAAGCTTGTATTTAAGACCACGTTCGCTAGACCTACTATTAAGATAAACCTTTATTATAAACCCTTTAGCTTTATTAAACCTTAGGCTCTACCTAGAGTATACTTCTAAAAGTCCCTTTTAGAACCCTAGGGGCCCGAGATTCGTTATATATTACTTACTCCTTTTAGTTCTATTATAGATTCAAACTAGAAGTATTCGCTATAGCACCTTCTATACCCACTATATCCTACCTTAGGGCCTAGGCAGCAGCCTTCCCTGCACCTTCCATTATAGAAGGACAGGCAGGCGCACCTAGCATAGCCTAGCTCGGACAAATCATTTAGCAGCTCTAGGCTTACATCTACTAGCTAGAGCAGAATACTAGCGCTAGCTAGCAGCTTATTAACAAGCTAAGTGCCGGGCGCAATAGAGAAAAAGCTAGAATCGAAGCGCCTGCAAAGTATAGAGGCAACAAGGACAGCCTCTCTAGGTTCCTCGCCTAGATAAGGGCCTACATCTACTACTACCCTACTTAGTTTAAGAGCAAGGAGTCTAAGGTGTTTTACGCTTCTTCGCGCCTTGAGGGGCAAGCGCTTAAGTAGTTCGAGCCAGCGCTCGAGGACTATTTAAACAAGGCTCTAGATAATAGAGATACGTTTACTAACAGGGTCTTCTAGAACTATATGTCCTTTAAAATAGAGATCTATAAGGTGTTTAGCAATCTAGATAGCAAGCGATATATATAGAAGCATCTCTTCTAGTTAAAGCAGACAAAGTTAGCTACAACCTACACTATATAGTTTAGATAGTACTCGTTATATACTAAGATCAATAATAAGGGCCTAATGCTACTATTCTACCTCAGCCTTAAGGAGAATATTAAGGACAAGCTATCTAAGGTTTACCTACAGCCTAAAGACATTAATATATATATTGCAATAGCTATCTAGATCGACAACCAACTATATATACACTAGCAAGAGAAGTATAGTACAACCTATATATAGGTCTAAGGTTTAGCCTACACTAACTTAGAATATAAATGCTAGTACTATAGTATATAGTATAGTATATACTCTAGACTAATAGACATTAGTATAGTCTAGCAAGACTAGAAGAAAAGGGACCTAAGTAAGGTTATCTACTTTAGCTATAGCAAGATAGGCTACTACTAATAGGACTATAAAAATCTAAAGAAAGACTAGAAGCTAGTTTCTAGGCACGAGACTACTACTATTATTAAAAATATCTCTATAAAGAATATTAATATAGCAACCTACATTCTAATTAATATAGAAAATAACCTTAAGTATACACTCGAATTTAACCTCAACTATATTATAGAGCAAGCTAACGCTATATAGGAAGGCAATATACTAAATACCAATGACTCTAAGGATAAGGCTAATACCTAACCATTTAGACTAGAAGATATAGCCCTATTGATAGAAGAAACTAAAGATATTACTACACAAGCTACGCAAGATGCTATAGTACTAGTGGCATAGCGCGTAGCTAGCTAGGGGCTATCTAACTACCCCTTAGTAGCTTGAGCCTTAGCGAAGGTTTAGAAAACCATTATAAAGCTTAAGGCAAAGGCAACGACTAGCGAGATACTAGACCTCTATATAGGGCTACAAGCCCTCGTATAGGCCTAGAAAGCTATTGTAAGCCTAGATAAAGACTAGGGACTTATATATATCTAGAATACTAATAGGAAATAAAGGTTATATACTAGTAAAGACAACTCTATTAGACCTAATATAAAGTATCTCTAAAAGGAAATAAAATACTTTAGAGAACTTATAGAGGAATGCTATATAACGATCCTCAAACTCTTATACGAAAAATAAGAGTTTAGGCAATACTTCAATAAGCTAAAGGAAGAAAAGAACTCGCTTAAGAAAGAACTTTAAGGACTTTAGTAGGATATTAGCCAACTTAAGACCAAGCTTAGAGATATAGATAAATAGGAAATCCTTTAGGATAGACCTTTAGAAGACCCTAATATAACTTATATTAGAGCTAGATAGATAGTAAAGGAATAGAACTCTAAAAAGGAGTACTAAGACTATATTAAAGGGCTTGTAGGACGAATAGCCTATACCTAGAATAAGTACTAGGCATAACGACTATATATAGTCTATAGCCTTAATAAGTTGGAGAACGAGGACTTAAGAAGCCCTATCTTTATAAAGAGAATAATAATATAAAATTGCATTCTATATAGATAGACTATACTAATATCCTATAGTTCTAATACTTTATATACTACTATTAATACCACTTCTACTTAAAGGTAGATATAGATTTCTAGCTAATTAGACGTAACGGGGTAGATAGAAAGATCCTGCTCTAGATATAGATATAGGACGTAGGATCTATAGCTAATGCGCTATTATAGAAAGGCAAGACCCTAGGGAGCAACTGCATTTAATTTGTACCTCGATGCGTATAGCTAAAGGGATATATAAGGAAGGAAGTCACCTATCCCTCTAAAGACTATATCCCCTATATATATACGAAACTCTAGTGGATATATAGAGGTGGTATAGGAGCGATCTAGGTCTAGGCACCTAGAACTATAATCCCTATTAAACCGCCTAAGTGGGAATTGGGAAACGACAATGGGCCCTCTACTAGGCCTATATAGTACTAAGACTCGCGATAGCATAGGCTAGCGAGCGTAGGAAGAGCTTAGCTAGGTAGAAGGCCTATAATAAACTCCTAATTAGCACGAAGGACGTTGCAACTATAATAAGGCGAGGGAGCAATAGAAGGCTCTACATCGCTGCTAAATAGAAAGGGAATAAGGTAATAGCACTAGTAGATAGAGCGTCCTAGAGTATACTCGTTATACCTAACATTATAAACTAGCACTAGATACCCTAGAAAGACAAGGATAAACCTAGCATTATTAGAGGACTATTTAGTAAGAGGTTAGTCCTTAAGGAAACTAAGCCTCTAGATATTACGATCGCTAGAAAAATAATGAAGGTTATCTTTAATATTATAGATATAAACAACAAGTATAATATAATACTAGGAGATACTTAGCATAAAGACTATAACCTAGATATCTATTGTAAGGGAGGTAGCTACCTATAACCTTATAAAGAGGAGTATCTAACTAACGAGATAAATATAGATAAAGGATTATAGTAAAATAGCCTACTATAATAAGTAGCCTCTAAGGATCTACTATATAAGATAGATAGTAATAAACAGCGTGCTATAGACTTAGGAAGAGGCGGCAGTCTATAATATAAGAACTAATAAATACTAGATAATAGAAAGGTCGCTATAATCTTGATTGATAGGTAGAGAAAACCTAAAATCTTAAGATAGGTCACCTAGAAAGAAGTAGCTAGCATTATAACTAATGATAAATTCGTATACTATGTAAGTATAGAACAACCTAATAATGTAAAAGGATAGATCCTAAATAACTACTAGAGATACCTAGCGTTTAAAGCGAAGCACCTTACTAGACTACCCAAGTATAGTCTATAGAACTATAAAATTAAGCTTAAAGAAGGGGCCTAGTTAAAATTCTTTAAGGTATACTACACTAACGATTTATAGAATAGAGAACTAAAGAAATATCTTAAGGAGAACCTTCAAATTGGATATATTAGACTATTGTAGTTACCTATAGAATACTCAATACTATTCGTGCCTAAGAAAGATAGCAAGCTTCAATTGTATGTGGACTACCAATAGCTAAACGACTAGATAGTGAAGAATCGCTATTCGCTACCCTTGATTTCGCGACTTAGAGATTAGCTATATAGCGCGTAGTACTTCACTTGCCTAGACCTTCCAACCGCTTATGCCTATATATATATTAAGGAGGGAGACAAATGGAAAATGGCTTTTTATATACTATATAGCCACTATAAATACCTAGTCATGCCCTTTAGGCTTACCAACGCACTAGCAACCTTCTAGGCCATAGTCAATTATACTATTCAACTATTCCTTAATAGATTTGTAGTCTATTACCTCAATAACATTCTTATTTTCTCGAAGATAATGGAAGAGCACTAGCAGTATATAAAAGCTATACTTAACGCGCTATACGCGTAAAAGCTCTTAGTTAACAAAGATAAGAGCAAGTTCTATATTTAAAAAACAGTCTTCCTTGGCTATAAGATATTGCTAGGAACAATTAGGATAGAACTAGCGAAAATCAAGATAGTTAGAAACTAGCCTACACTAATAAATACTATAGAAGTCTATAGATTTATAGGATTTATTAACTTCTACTAGATATTCGTTAAGGGATTTAGCGATATTGCAAGACTACTATACAACTTGACGAAGAAGGATATAGAATTTTAGTAGAAGGAAGAGGAGTAAGAAGCATTCTAATAGATTAAGAACCTCGTAGTCGACGATCTAGTGCTATAGCTCTCTAACCTAAAGAAAGAATATAAGGTAGAGACTAATATATTGGATTATATATATAGAGGAGTGCTCGGATAGAGAAATGAAAATAGGAAACTCTATCCTATTACATTCTTCTCGAAAAAGTTTATAAAGGAATAGCTTGGGTATCCAATCTATAATAAGAAGCTACTTGCTATCATTATAGCATTCGAGGAATAGGCACCCTACCTTAGTAGTATAAACTATAAAGTTAAGGTCTAGACTAACTATAAGAACCTTTAGTACTTTACAATAATAAAGAAACTAAATAGATAACTAACGCGCTAGTATAAGTACCTTGCATTATTCTAGTTTAAGATCTAGTATATTAAAGGTACTAAGAACGCTAGAGTAGATGCGCTTAGCTAGAGGCCTAATTATTTTAAGAAATTCAAGAACGTCTTGCCACTACTATTCTAGAAGCAGGAAGATAGAACGCTAAAGCACTCTTAATAGAAGGAATATAGTATAATCTTTAGGGAGCAGCGCTCACTAGACAAGTACTATATATATATCGACTATATCTTAGAAAATATAAAGTAGCTCGATAAGCTATAAAACAAAGGGGTCTACAAGATCTAAGAATGCCTTTAGTATAAAGGGAAAGCCTATATCTAGGAAAATAGGCAAGAGGAGCTTATTAAGGAAGTCTATAGATTGAAACTCTTAGAATATTCTAGGATTGCTAAAACAACTGCTAGGATATACTAGCACTACAACTTCCTAGAACTAAGAAGGAAAGTTAAAAAGGTAGTAAAAGAATATAACCTCTATAACTAAAGCAAGTTAGTACACTACAAGCTATATAGACTTCTATAGCCTCTACTAGTTGCAAAGGTACTATAGAGCTTAGTAACAATGAACTTTATTACTAAGCTACTAACCTCTAAGGACCCTACAATAGAAATCGAATATAATAGGATCTTTATAGTTGTTAAAAGGTTAATTAAATAGATATACTTCATTCCCTATATAGAAACCTAGATAGCAGAATAACTCGCGGATATAGTCTTTAGGCATATCGCTTTAGTATATAGATAGCTAGAAGAATAGATTATAGATCGAGACACTAAGTTCGCTTCTAAATTCTAGCAGGCACTTATAATATGCCTAGGAACGAAGAGTAAACTATCTACTATATACCACCTATAGATAGATAGATAGATAAAACGGCTTAACCAAATCGTCAAGCAATACTTATAGCTATACATTAACTTCTAGCAAGACAACTAGGTTACGCTACTACTATTAGCATAGCTCGTATATAATATAACGCTAATAGAAACTACAAAAGTTACACCATTCTTTACGAACTTTAAATATAAAGCAGATCTACATTAAAGATTAGACATTAAAGTCCTATAGGCAGCAGTTAAAGCTAAGTAGATATATATGCTATATCAAATGCTCAAGCAGGAACTTAAGTTTATATAAACCTAAATAAAAAAGTTCTATAACTAGAAAAGGCTTAAGGGTCCTTACTTAAAGAAAGGAGATATAGTCTACCTTATCTCGCGCAACCTCTAAACGAAATAACTAAGCAAGAAGCTTAACTTTTATAAAATTAAACTATTTAAGATTAATAAGAAGATTTTGAATAACAACTATCGACTTATAATCCTAATAACAATACAAATTAGAACTAACGTTTTCTATATCTCGCTTCTAGAGCTAGCATCTAAGAAAGTATAACTAGACATTATAGTTAAGGCGGAAAACAAAGAAGAGGAATAGAACATTAAGGAAATCCTCGATTTACACATCAACGATAATAGATAGTTAGACTATCTAGTTAAATAGCTAGACTTTAGCCTAGAAGACAACTTATAGGAACTAGCTATAAACCTCCACTACCCTAAGAAACTCTAGGAGTTCCACTAGAGGAACCCTAACTAACTATAGGCGCTGAAGCTTATAAGAACTCTAAAAGAGACCTAGAAGCACCACTAGAAGTAGAGAAGTTGGCAAGGAAATTAAAGGAACTAGCCAAACTATATAGAACCCTACTAATAGCCTCCCAGTCTACAATACTAATAGCACCTAACAACTAGGCCTAGCTAACCAAAGCCTACTCTTCTAACATTAGAGAAGGGGAATCTAGCTCCTCCTTCTCTTCTAGTCCTTTAAAACTACAACCCAATAAGCTAGAACTATTAGAGCCTAGCTTCTTGCGCTACTAATATAGGCGCGAGAGACGACTCAACGCTTTAGACAACTAGTGCTTAGTATTCGTAATATCCCTATCAATTTTATTACACGTAGCCAGGTTCGCCAATACTAAAGGAGGGTTAGTACTACCCAATTACCTAAACAATAATACTTACAAATACTTGCAACATTTAACCTACTATACTTCTTGTCTATATATATATAAGACGAACATTTATTCGACCTAGGGACTATAATACACTACCTTAGGGGCTTCGCGCTCCAATAACGCTCGTAAGGCATCTCGATCAACTAACCATTACGTTTAATAGTAGTAGTAGCAACGCAGCGCTCTAAGGCGCGGTTTCGAGGGGGTCTACTAGGTATATCAGCTATAGTGACAACGGCAATATAAGGAAGAAGGCACTCACGTACGAGACAGGGGCGTTGGCGCTATTTAAGACAATAGTCCTGCCTTTTAGGGATGAAAGACGTTGGAGAGGGGGCATCGTATTACAAACCAACTATATATCGCGGCCTGGTAGGGCTTGGCGCAGTACGCGGGAGCTAATGAGGGCTATAGACGGACGCCCCAATAAAACGCTAGATAGGATAGACGTCTAGGGACACTGGCGTCTATCGTCGACTATAGACGCTTAGAGACACTAGCGACCATCGTCGACCGTGGACGCTTAGGGACGCTAGCGACTACGAGCGTCTATAAAGGAGGAAGCTTATATTTAAGACCACGTTCGCTAGACCTACTATTAAGATAAACCTTTGTTGTGAACCCTTTAGCTTCATCGAACCTTAGGCTCTACCTAGAGTATACTTCTAGGAGTCCCTTTTAGAACTCTAGGGGCCCAAGATTCGTTATATAGATGCTCTTATTATAAATAGGATTAAAGGTAGGCTAGGCGGGGGCGGCGAAGCTATGGCGAGTAGGGGTGCTAATAGTGTTAGAATGCGGGATGCGCAGAGTTTGTAGGTAATTTCGAAGGCTAGTATAGACGGTGCCACCAATAGATATTAGATAGTTAGTTGTTGGATATTAAAGAAGTAGAAAGATATATATTCGATTTGGATAATAGATTGATCGGCTATATAGTGGTAGGATGACTAAGCAAGTAGCCCTATTATATAGAGCTTGAAAGGAGGATTCGAATGGTATATATTGATAGGTGTGGAGGAGTGTGTTGAAAGTTATAATAGAAGTTGAAGTCCAAGGAGGTAGGGAGGACCTCAATATATAGACTTCTCTTTCTATACAAGGCCGTATTCGGCTATTAGTATTCTTCCTATTCAGACCCTATCTAGGTTCTATTATTCCTATTCAAATTACATTTAAATAGATTTCTAATCAAAGAAGGAGGCAGGCTATTACATTACAGTAATGTAGTATGCCGGAAAGGGAAAGACTTTCTTTTTTCCTTCTTTTCTATCCTCTTTTGGTTTATAACAATACTATTATATAAAACAATACTATTGTATAGAACAATACTATTATATAGAATAATACTATTATATAGAACAATACTATTGTATAGAACAATACTATTGTTATATAAAGAGATATTTATATAGAGTAGGATAGATATAGGTTATATATATACCTTCCTTTATATATATTATAAAGGTAGTTATTGAATAGAAGGCATTTTCGTATATAATTTAACAGTTTCCTTTATACTTAGCAGTGGAAGGACCGGCGCGCCTACAGGCATATCGGTGTAGGAAATAATAATATATAGCTATTCTAGATATTCCTCTCTATTATCGAGGCGAAGAAGGCTTTATAGAAGCTATAGAGGAACTTAAGCTTACTAATATAGCTAATATACATTGTCAGGGGCTCGAGCTTTGCCCGGGCTGGTACTTGCGGGCCGATGCCCGGATGTGGGGGGCTCCTGCCCGCCTCCGGCTCGGCTCCGGGAAGGAGCCAGCCTGCAGGCCCCTCCTCCAAAAGGGTTCGCCCCGGACGGGGCACTGATGGAGTAGATCGCGTGTCTGTGCTGCAATTCCCCCGCCCTGTCCACGAAGTGCTGGTCGCGACGGGCCAGAGGCTCACTCGCCCGTCCGTTCGCAGCTCTCGATGGTGCGCTCTTCAGGCCTGGTGGTCTTCCGGCCCACGGGCGAGACGACATGGGGCGGCGGCGCATCCGCGGCGTTATGGCCGTCCTCTTCTTCTTGGGAGCCCCAGGGCATGGTGCATCACAGCTGCACAACGCCGACTTCATGCCCGGTGGCAAGGTGCGCTCCGGTAGGTGCGAATGCCAACGCGAAGATGCGACGCGCTCGCGACAAGGCGTTCTTCACCAACTGGCCCGTCGCCATGTCCCACACGTCGATGGCTTCACTTGTGGAGGCGGCAAAGTAAGAAGAGGTTTTTTTGGAAGAAGCTGACCGAGTTGATCTGAGGCGAAGGCGCTGAGGAGCACGACGGCCGGAGCGTGTACAAGACCGCGGGCTCTGCCGAACCGCCTAGCCGCCAGACCTTGCATGTGCCATCGTCTGAACTTGAGTAGTAGCTGCGATACGTTCGAGAAGTAGACGGATTTGATACACTTTACGTGGCTATGGAGTGTCCTCTTGCTGTCTTGAGATTTTCACACCGCATCCCAACCCGTCTTCCTCACGTTCCTGTGCCTGGCTTTGCCATCGTCAGCCGCAGTCGCAAGACATTGGCAGTTTGGCGAGAAGCAAACCGCGCGAACGGTGACGTCGTGATGGATATTCCAGTGAGCAGGGGGGCTGCATCCGGCGCGGCGTCGCCACTACCGAACCCCGAGAGCAGCAGACGCCCGTTCGCCGAGAAGGCCAGGCAGTGGACCCAGTCCGTGTGATTTTCAAAAGCCAGGGGGTAGCGGTACCAGTCCCAGCACGGCGGGCGCAGCGACCTCAGCCACGAGAAGCCCTTCTTGCGGGACAACAGGCGCCGGATCAGGCTCGTCCCCGGGCAGGCCATGAGCGTGGCGCGCGCGGGAGCGCAGCGATCGTCGGCGCCCCGCGCGGACTGGTATAGTTGAATGAGTGACAGGGCATTGCGGATTGCTGCAATTAGGGGCGCCGTGCTCGTACTGCTGCTACTAGCACCACTCGAAGAGATGGGTGTGACGGCGGTGGCACTGCAGGTGCTCGTCGGAGGCGTGCATCTAGCTTCTCAAGCGTGGCTATGGCAGCCGGTAGCCGGTTATGGAGAACAAGGTAGTCGATCCAGTCGAGGAAGTGGTCCTCCAAGAACCAGTGCAGCTTCTCCTGGACACGGGCGCAGTGAGCTGGGTCCGTGACTTGCAAAAGGTGCTGCATCCAATACAGAGCGGAGGAGCTGACAACCGCTTGCGCACTTCCCCGGCTCCGGAGGAGCTACTGGGCGCCGTGAAAACTCCGAAATGCTCGAGGCACCTGCAGGCCAGGATCGAATGCATCTCGGAGAGTGCTAGACCGCCTAGGTCGCGGTCACGGATGTACTTCCTGGCGGACGGACGCAGAAAGCAGAGGACTCCTGAGTTCGATTCGTGCACAAGAGCCGAGCATGTTCGCAACAGGACGACTGGATCAACTACCTCGTCCAGAGTGAGGAGCACCTGGAGTTCCTCAGCGCTGAAGGGCGCAGTAATGAGAGCCGCCAGAGCCGACATGGCCCAGATGCAATACTCGCCGTCCCTGCGTGGCAGACGCATGATGTTGTCGAACATGTGCGTGTACAGCTAGGTAATTGTCTCGTGTTGTTTCGCGTCGTCGAGCACGTCAAGGGCATCCCACGGCTGCACCGCCCGCAGTGCCGCGCACAAGATCTCCACGCGCAGGAAGTTCCCGTGCGCTTGCTGTCGAAGCTTCTCTGCCACCTGGCACTGGAGCCGGTCAAGGAACCATTCTAGCGTTACGATCTTCGTGTGTCCAGAGAGGGCTGTAGGTCGCGTGTAGACCTAGCGCTGTTATTAGGGGGAACGTGTCAGGGGTAGCAACAGTGTTGCGGGAGACCACGTGACTCCGTGATCATCCATAACGTACATGATAAGCGAGTGACCCAGACAAGCGAGTGACCCAGACAAGCGAGTGACCCACGTCAAAATCCATACGTAACCCTGAAAATGCAAGTTCGCAAAGAGTCCCCAAACACTCGTAGAATTCAGTCTAATTTTAATGAACTTCCCTATGCTCGATATTGATATAGGAGTAGTAAGATAATCACTATCTAAATGGGGGTTTATCGGAAAATAGTTGCTTTGGTTACAATAGCTAAAGTCCGCATCAACTAGACTAGTACCTCAACCTACTACTTTGAGTATGGTAAACAAAGTAGTATCTGAATCTGTAAATGAACGGAAAAGCTAGTTAACCCAATTATTAAATTGAATTTCTGTTCATGTTTGGTGACTTTTAAGGAGTCTGTTTTTCTAGGGTTATGTATGGATTTTGACGTGGGTCACTCGCTTGTCTACTCGCTTGTCTGGGTCACTCGCTTATCATGTACGTTATCCCAGATAATTGGCCCACTTGCCCTGGGCTTTCCTCTACTCAATCCTCCAACATCCACCACCTCACTGGGCACCGTCAGTTCCTCTGCGTGTTTGTCCCTACACTCAGCTATTAACATCTACATCAAGGAACCCAAGACAAGAGAAACGATTAGGAACCCGGTCATCAGGACATGCTTCGTCGACCCCTCCCTTAGCAAAGAACCCGAGTTTCGGCTGGGCGCGGTGGCCGTCGCGGAAGGTTCAATAACCTGGTTAAAGCCGCCAAGCAACTTCAGTTAGCTCATCATGTGGGCATCTTTGGAGGTCCACAATGCCGGCAAGAAGAGAACAAAAGAACACAATAGCGTCGTCGTCGACATACCTGGTCGACCAAATGCGCAACTCCATTGCCCACAATCACGTTTGGCAAGATGATCTTGGCATTGTTGACGCGATAGTTGCAGCTATCATGAACTACACGGAACGTCGTGCCGCCCATGCTCGTGTACATCGAGCCGTTCCCGAGCGAAGGCAGGTAGCCCACAAAGTTGGGAATTGCGTGGCCAAGCAAGAGGTCCCGGATCGACGAGTAGCCGCGCGTGGCGTTCGGCATCGCGAAGGCGCTGTTTGCGGGGATGAAGTACGTCAAGTCGGGCGTGCTGTTGAACGTCTGGGTCAGGCCGTTGGCGCTGACGAGGCCGGTAAAGGTCGTCTGGCCGTTTGCATTCGCCGTGTCGATGAGACCCTGGGGAAGGGTGAAGTAGCTGTTGCAGGAAAAGGAGATTGTCAGATTGGAGTTGCAGGAGAAGGCAGAGAGGTGTCCGAACTTACTCGTCGATGACATGAATTAGCCCGCCGTTGTATGGGATGTCTCCCTGGATGACGCTAACCCGCCTGCCGAGGCCTGAAGATATTTCCAACACAGAAGACGTCACGGCCGGCAACAGAGTAGTCGATACTCGCGTGGCGACAACGGTAGATACCGTGGTATACACTCGAGTGGATACCGTGGTGAACACCGTGACCGGAATTTCTGTGGTGACCGTGGCGAACTCGGAGCCATGCATTGTTGCTGTGACTACGACCGTGGTTGGTTCTGTCCTGATAATGGTGTTGAGTAAAGTAGTGGGCACCGTGACGGGTTCTGTGATGTCGACTGTTGTCGATTTCGTGACAGACTCAGTCTCGTAGACCGTCGTGGGCTCCGTGACGGATTCAGTGCGGAAGACCGTGGTGGACTCCGTGACAAACTCGGTGGCGTAGACCGTATTGGGCACAGTGACCGACTGATATATGGTGGTGGGCTGAGTAACGAACTCAACGTCCACAACTGTCGAGGTCACCGTCATGGATACGGCGATAGACACCGTCGCCGTATTACGGACTGTGGTGGCCAGCGTAGTTGGCACGGTCACGAACTTGGTATTAGTCACCTGCTTGGATACAGTCACGAACGTGGTGCCCTGGACAGTGACCGTTGTGGGCAAGGTGATGAACTTGAAATCGTGGACCGTGACGGGCACGGTAACGAACTCCGTTTCGTGCAAAGTTGTTGGCACGGTGAAAAACTCTGTGTCGTGTATCGTGCTCACTATCGTAACCAGTTCAGTGGCAGTAGCCGTAGCGTACAGCGTGGTGGTCAAGGTGACGCGCCAAGAATGATGCCAATCATGGTCATCGTCTGGGTCGCCCCGCCTCTGGACATTGCTGCACGTAATATTGCTTCGCGGATTCGAGACGAAGACCAGCGGTTTCCCGGCGGCAGACTTATCGTTGGACTGCATCGCTAGGCCTGATCCCGAACTCATAGATCCGAGGCTGTTCGTGTTTGCGGTGCTCTGATACAACCTTTGTTGCAGAGCGGCGGCAGTTGATTGCCGTCGCCTTAACTGGTTGGTCGATGAGTTGGTCGAGACATCAACCGGTGCGTAGACGGTTTGTACCTGGTAGGAAAAAAAGATGGCCGCAGCGACAGGGTCGGATTGTATCGCGGCCGCAAACTGAGAGGCACCCGCGAGCTGGAGAGCTTCTATAAGGTCGGTCGCCTGCGATGGCAATAGAAGCGATACCACCGCAAGGAGGAGAATGGGAAACCGCCTAGGGGACCACATCTTAGAGAGCGGAGGAGGTAAATCTAGGCGCGGAGCACACTCCTCGTGGACTCCAGATTGCTGCAAAGACAGAACCGGCTTTAAGTAAGGAAGATGGACGAAGTTGTTTACCGTGCGGCGCGCTCTCATCACACGCAAATCGAACGCGCTGCAGCAGGTTCCGAGCTCGAGGCTCCAGACCGAGAGTAAAAACTATGCCCGGCCTGACGTGCTTACCAATACCGAAGACCCTGCTCCCATCTCCCTGCGAAGAGCATGGGCAGAGGACATGGGGCTTTCCATTTCGGAGGGCCGAGGGAAAGGCAGACAGTCATTCGTCTCAGTGTCAACTGCCGATGTCGGATATGGACGCATGAGGCTGGGTGACAGCGCTGGGCGGATATTGGTGGACTGACTGGACAGAGCTCATCGTGTAACTCGGTCAGCCGCTGCTGCTGCCACTTCCGGGGACGACGGAAGAGCTGCTCTTATCCTTGCTAGGGGGATAGCTGCGTGTCGTGCGGAGAAGTCGCCGAATGTGTAGGAAAGGGAGGAAGTATGGAACGGTTAGAGCTGCGGAAGCTTTGAGCTTGGGTGCATGTGGCCATTTTGGGCAGTGATCTGCGAGGGTTGGACGGAAAGCTGAAATGCAATGCTCCCGTCTCCTGCAGCCGGGTCGGCGACCATCGATGTGAGATCTGATTGGGCTTTTGAGAAACAATATTCGGTGAATTCGACGCGGCTTTTGGTAATCAGCCCATCGCCTTTCAGTTCCCGGCCCCGGCCCTTCCTCGCGTAAGTTGTATGCTTGGGTGTTGATTATCGAGCTGGTCGGCCGGTACTCTGGAGCCTCGCCGAGCATGACACGCTCCTCGTCGCTGTCCTACGACTAACATACACATATAGTTATTCGTGTAGGACAATAACCTGCCGTACTGGGGGCCACGCTTCCGATGCAGCCAGCGCCCAGGCCCCTGGACACGTCCGAATTCCCCGTCGCTGGACAAAAGCGAGGCGCTAAGATTCATATGTGCGTGTGTGTAGAACTGCCACGTGAGTTACGCCGTAAACCCAAGGTCCCGACAAGAAGGTGACTTATGAGGAAAGCACAGACTTTTCCTGCTGACACACGAATTCATGTCCCAAGTCGGAGCAGTGCTGCCCGTCTTGCAGTGCTAGTTACTGATGAAAGGATTACTTCAGAGCCGCAGCGAGCATGGTCCTCGCGGTTCTCAGTCCTTCGAGGAACTCGTACCTCCTCTGGCACCGGTTCGCGATGCCGACCGCGTCCGGAACCAAGGATGCAGTCGCAGTCTCTGCCTCCGATGCCAACAAACTAGTTTCGGCTTACACCTTCATATTGTCGCACGCCGTCATGCTGGCTTGGAGCACGCTGGTCCTTGTGGTAGTCCTGATATGCGTCCGTCGTTCTCACCATGCCCATCCCAGCCGGACTCTTTCCAAGGACATTTACCTCAAGAGAGGCTCGTCGCCTCTTATCATCCTGCAGCTGTCGGCCAGAAGCTTCATCCGCCACAGCAATCTCCGCTTCCTCGTCTCCATGTGGATTCTGATCTCGCTGGTATGGGCGGCCGTTAATTACGGTGTCCCGATCGTGTTCTCGGGGTACATACAGATCGGCAACGCGGCGCCTGTCAACCCGAACGCCGTCTTCGTTCCGTCCCGCAATGACACCGGGACTTTGAGCGACTCAGCCAACATCAACAACCTGGAGATCTTCAATTTCTACGTCCCTTCAGCTCTCAGGTCCGTAGGGGCCGTTGACGTCTTGAACCAAACCAAAAACCTACCCATCGCGGTCGATCAGCCAGAGATGGTGGGAATCGACGAGAGCGGGGGGCTCATCATGCGCCTCGGGTATCGGTACAACGTGACTGGTCTGGACCTTGGGCTACAGCACTACCCGGACTTGCACCTCGGCGTCGAGGGATCTTGCGTCACCGAGTACGGCTGGTGGGCAGGGTCGAACATCAACGACTCCGGCTCTCCCGGCGCGTATGTGGAGGCATACATTCCGTTCAACAACCCAAACGACACGCAGTACGTCTCAGTCTACGACGGCGGCCCGCGCGCGTACTTCTTTGCCAATCCTGCCGACTCAGCGACGACTACCAATTCGACGTGGGCCGCCGTGATCTCTTCCGTTAACCGTACCAGCTGGTTCCCCAGCGAGGACCCCTGGTATCAGACCGGCGCTAATCCGTCTTGGAGCGCCAACGCGAGCGCGGTCGCGCCGTACATGGTACTGCCGCGACGACCGGCGCTGTCGTGCTGGGAGAACGACGTCTGGTCCTACCGTGGTCAGAGCGGCGCCATCTCCGCGCTGCCGACGATGCCAGGACTCAACTTGTCCGCTGGCCTTACCACAATCCTCGTCGACTCCCTGGGTGCGCCGATGATCTACCTTCTCGGGACTTACCTACAAGTCTCGGCGCTGAAGTCCTCCGTCACGGCGCTGTCCAACATCCTCGACGCGAACTCGTCGACCATTTACGCTGACCTCGAGCGTCTCGTCTACGCATCCTACATCGCCACCGTCAACTGTCTCACCGAGACGACGTTGTTCGCTCCCCCTAACGGTTTCCCAAACGAAGTCCGGCCGGGCGGCGTTCTGTTGGATGGCGCAGCTGATTTTGTCATCTTCGGCAACGACATCGCCACGCTGTCGGTGCGCACCCTGATCGTCCTTCCCGTCCTCGCTGTTGCACTGTGGATATTTTCCATTGCCCTGGTGCTGTTACCCATCACCCAACGAACCATCCGGGAGTTGGTGCCTGTGAGCGGAGATGAGAAGGAGAGTTCACGGTTCAAGAGTCTAATAGTCGCGATATTCGGGGTGGCCTTCAGCGAGTTTCAGGGCGCTGTTGAAAATGACGTGGAGAAGTAATGGCTGGGGTTGTGCCGAGCTGGTTTGCAAGAGGCCCGGGGACTTGAACATGAACTGGGCTCTAAGCTGTTCAGAATCTCGACAGCTTGCACCCACACTGCACACATATGTGCATGTAGGTGACGAAGTATGCAACCTGTGCACACCGCGCGCACCCGGCTCGTCGCCACCGAGCGCCCTAACCGAACTTTGTCTTCATCTCCGAAAGGCCCGCTGCTGCCTAACATGATCTGTCGGTCATTCCCAGATGAAGCCATCCGAGTGGCGGTCGGCACGTCGCTCTATCCCTGAATCGCCTGACGCGGACGGTCAACTCGCCCCAATTACTATAACTAGAAGTTGTATATCCTACGGTCCTATTAATCCCACTAACGAATCCAAATTGCCAATTGCGTTGCAGTACAATGCTGGGTTTCGACTTGACTTAGGCTTATTGGGAGACAGCCTCGTAGAGTAGCGTATAGCCCTCAGCGAGGTAGGTAGGGATATTTCTAAACGCCGTTTAGTGAGGGGGTGAGAAACATTTGCCTACGAATTTCCATATAGAGTAGAAGGCTTGAAGAGAGTGATCAAAACAAACCTTATAAGGATGGGAATGCGCTTATATTGAGAGCCTTGGTGTTTCCTTTGCTGAGATGTGCTTTGAAGGGTGGGTGGAGCTCCAGACTATACATAAAAAAGATACATATAAGTCCGTGCACCCCCCTCCCGATCAGGCCACCAACCGACCAATTTTCCCCGTCTTCACCCCCCTTTTCTGTATCTATAAGAGGGTCGAAGATCGACCATTCTATGCACATATCTTCAAAAACATATCCATCCATCTGGTCTGACGGCTTTAGATGCCTTGCAAGTGCCTCTTTAGCCTTCATTACCTATTCAATTTGCGCAAACTGGCTATTAGGGTCCAACCTGACTTTCTTCCTCTTCCTGGGCTTCAACCTATCTACCTCGGCCTCTAAGGCTTGAATCTTGACTTATTGGCTTGCAAGCTAAATAGCTGTTTGATCTAGGCATTTACCAACCTTAGTATAGAGGATTCTAGCTACTAGGTCTATTGCTTTGAGCCTCTATAGACGGTTGTTAGATGCTACTAAATTATAGACCTCCTGACTGTAACGGTCCTAGGCAGTGTATTGCAACTAGCTAGTGACGACTCTACGAGTACACTAATCTTGAGGAGAAAAGAAGAAAGAGACTAAAGGATTATTCCTACGATAAGATCTTTGTCTAACCAGATAGAGATGTAGGTTGCGTGGTAGGCCCAGCGTTGTTGTCAAGGGTAGCGAGCCGAGATAGCGTTAGGGGTTGCGCTAGGGGTTGGCCAAGGGTCGCTAAGGCTAAACACCAGGCTTAGCCCATTACAATACCCCCCTTCTCTCTATCTCGTTAGTAGGTATAATTCTCCTATATATAGCCTTATATCTATCGAGCGCTTTAGTATCCTAAAGGGCGCTAAGTGGCTCCTACATTAGCCGTATATATCCTACCTACCTAACTAGTACTTGGAAGCCCTTTCCCCTTCTCCTAGCGTTAAGGATCTCTTTAATAACTTACTCCTATTCCCTAGTATCTTTAGCTATAATAGCTAGGGGCTATATATTATTCTAAATTTATAATGGTAAGGGGTTGTTAGCTACCCTCTTTAGTGGTTGGAGCTTGGTGGTGGGCCTAGCGAAGGCCTTAGCAAGTGGCGCTTGGCAGTAGGCTTGGCAGTGGGCTTGGCAGTGATCTTGGTAATGGGCTTGGCGGTGGCCCGGGCGGTGGGCTTGGCAGTGGGCTCGGCAGCTGAAAATTTGCCTCGGTCGGCGCCTCGA
>JAMAKO010000161.1:0-18900 GCA_023628555.1 Chaetomiaceae sp. R4402
CTCACTAGCGCTCTCGCTTAACCCCTGTTTTGGTCAGGCCAGTGCAGGGGTAATGGTCAGCTCACCTGTACCCTGCATGTTTTCACGGTGTAACTGCCGTCCGGCTCAGAAAGAGCAAACGTGTGCTTGGTTCACCCGGCGGTCGCAGCCCAATAGTGAACCCGACCGATAAAACTCGCGTTAACATGACTGCTTCCAAGCCCATACCCTGTCCATCCGCAGTGCCGGGTCGCGAGTAAATGAAGGCGATCAGACCTGGAACGGCACCTCCCGAATCGACAGGTCGGAATACGACCTGGGACAGTTGGCTGCATCTACTTCCAACCCCGACCTTGGTATAGACGAAAGTTCCGGTCTGCCTGGACCCAAAGACCCAAAGCACTGGACGGCCAAGTGTACGGAGTATTTCAGACGCATACACAATTCCAATATATTCAGCACGTTACCTAGCAAAACGCAGCTAGCTCCCACATAGTCGCCCCGTACCTTAGCTCCCCCCTCCCGACACCCCGTCAGCCCTACGAGCGGCAGAGCAAGCCAACCACCGAGCTGCCCTCTGGCCGTTTGGACGATGGCGCACGCCGCAGCAAGCCATCACTCGTTCATCCCGTCTATTCCGAGGTTACCAGCCACACAATACACAGTGGTGGTCAGCACCCGGTGTCCTTGGCACAAGGCACCGTTGGGCATTGGACGCCCAACGCGACTCAGAAGCCATACAGTCACAAGAGGCGCCTGCATCCGTGATTCTTTACCCGTTCTTGGTCTAGTTGGCTTCACCTCCGAGATCTTGACCGTGTCCCCCCGTTCGCTTGCCCTACTGTGTCGTGGCTTATGCCCGACGCGTCGTGGCTCGCGTCTTTGGCGAAGAGGTCACACCCAAGTTCTGGCGGCGGCTTGACGCGTCGTACTGTGGGGTTGTGTCACATACAGTCGTAAGCACGCGGTATGCAGGGCACTTCTGTTTGCTGTTTGCGATGCCATATGAAAATCTGGCATTTCACCGTCATCAGTTTTACTCGGGTGTAGCTTTTCCAAGACTCCCTAACCCTGGATGGGATTGGTCAACATGTTGCGTAAGAGAGAGAATGGTCCATTGTTTGGAATCATGGAACAACCGGCGGACGTATGATTTTGATGTAACCAGCGTAATGATCAGCGGATGCCAGGAGATGAGCCAGGCTCACAGCAGTTCTCTAATATGTGGGCGGATCATTGCTCTGCCAACCCTTGCCTTGGCTTACAGGAACCCTGAACACCGCAAGTCGAGGTGGGGCATCCAAAATGCCCCTCCATCGTCACTTTGAACCCCACCACTATTCAAACCCTCAGAACGCGCAGCTTTGCGCCAGTGAAGTAGGAGTTCTTGTCAGTCGGAGTACTCTACACAACCGTCATCATGCCTGTGAGATCAACTCCGGTTCTCCCATCCAGACCGTAGCCACCCAACCCGCTGACTATCCCTTCTCCCCGTCCCAGCTCATCATCATAACGGGCCTCCCCACGTCCGGCAAGACGACGCGCGCAAAGGAGCTACACGCCTACCTCTCCTCGCGCATTGCCTCCTCCACCAATAACCCCTCCTCCTCCAACCCCGCGCCGCCGCCGCCCTACCGTCTCCACCTGATCTCCGACACGACCCTCTCCATCCCGCGCAGCGCCTACGACCTGTCCCCCGCCTCGCTGCCCGCGCACGTGCGGTCGGCCAACGCGTCCGAGAAGGACGCGCGCGCGGCACTCTACGCCGCCGTCAAGCGCGTGCTGTCGCCGCGCGACATCGTCGTGCTCGACGGCCTCAACTACATCAAGGGCTGGCGCTACCAGCTGTTCTGCGAGGCCAAGAACGTGGCCACGCCCAGTTGTGTGCTGCAGGTTGGGTGTGGCGTGGAGAGGGCAAGGGCGGTGAATGAGCGGCGGTTGGAGAGGCGGCGGTCGAAGACGGAGGGGAGGGGGTTGGATGAGGGGGGACAGGCGGGTCGAGAGGAGGAGCGGGCGGAGGAGCAAAGGGATGGTGATGCACAAGAAGAGAAGGATGACGACGACAACGAAGAACCCTACGAGCCCTCCAACTGGGAGAACCTCGCCTTCCGCTACGAAGAGCCCAACCCGATGACCCGCTGGGACTCGCCGCTGTTCACGCTAGTATGGGAGGACGGCGCGGCGCAGACGCGCGCTGTGTTCGACCAGATCTGGGACGCCGTCGCCGGCGCGGCGCGCAAGCCCGTGCGGCCCAACCAGTCCACAGTCCAGCGCGACAAGGACCCCGGCGGCGACTACCTGTACGTTCTGGAGCGCGAGACGCAGGACATTGTCAAGCGGATCCTGGAGCGGCAGCCGGAGGAAGGGGGCGGCGTCGTGGCGCTGCCCAGGGTGAATGGCGCCCCCGGTGGTGGTGATGATGGGGCGCCGGGCCAGGAGTTGGTGGTTGAGTTGCCTGGGAAGAAGGTCGGGCTGCCGCAGCTGCAGAGGTATCGCCGGGCGTTTGTTGCGATGAACCGTGGTGGGATTGGGTTGGAGGCGGTGGGCAAGCTGGCTGCTGGACGGTTGCGGGAGAGCTTTGTCGGGTATCTCAACGACGCCTTTGAGAAGGACGGCTGAACCTTGGGATTCAGGGGTGGGTCTGCTGTGATGGCAAAGCCTGTCGGAAGCTACGCCTGCGAATTCCCTCGCCAACCGTGACGCCTCTGGCCACAGAGGCAGCCTGATCACCGTCGATCTACCTGGTTGGAAGGTTTGGTGAGATCAGAGGGACGGACTACCCCGGAGTTGCGTACCGGACCTTGCAGCACTATACCGGGGCCCTCGCCCCGATTGGATGCGGTCACATTTGGTTCAGACACAGCGCCATGTTTCTGAAGCAAGTATGCAAGATAGCGGCTACGGGGAGCTGGGGCATTGCCACGGGCATCTCGTTATTAGCGACGAACGGCCCGGGAACCTTCTGATCCAGTGGGTGAAAACATTCTGTACCGACACGCTGCCTGCTGGCTGGATGTATCACTGAAGGCACGATGGGTCGCATTGTCCTCGGCGAGTGTGAGGCCGTTGGGATAGTGTACAGATGTGCAATCTAAAGCGAGACTGCATGGTCAAGATAAGAATAGCAGCATATAAACAAACCTTAGTTTGACAAGCAAGAGTATACAATGGCATTCACCCAGATGACCCGTTTCGTTTCTTATCTTGATAAGTAACGCAATCCACCATCCAGTCCACCGTCCATAACCAAGGGATATTGACAAGCAGAACGGTTCCGTACCAGAAAACCGGGCAGATGCTGCGAAGTTCAAGGATGCAGGTTATACATGTACACAAACACACCGGCCCAGAAACCTAGGAAGTTCGGAGTAACTAGAGGGAAAAAAGCATCTTTTCAACACCGCACACCACTACTACCTATGCAGACAGTCCAAGACATGCACCGCTGCAGCGACGCACAAGTAAAACAACACAACACAGAGGACGCCATATATGTATATACATTATCACAACAGCAGCAACCATGAACCTGGGCAGTGCCCTAACCAAACCGGAAAACCATCAAAGCAAATGGGTGTGTGGGACGGGGGAGGGAGGGCGCCAATCTAGTCTTCCGCCTCAGTATCGGTATTGGTCTCGCTGGTATCGTTGTCCTCGTCGTCGTCGGTGCCGCTCTCTTCATCCGACGAGTCGTCATTCACGTCCTTCGCCGCAGGCTGTTTCCTCCGCTTGGGCTGCCCGCCCTTGGCGGCGTGCATGATGCCCGCAATGGAGTCTGCATATCAGCGTTAGCATTTGAATACAGTCTGAGCACGAGGTGAAGGGGGCAAAAAGGGTGACAGAGAGAGAAAGATCAAACATACCCTCCTCCGGCTCACTAATCTCATCCTCGACCTCCATCTCCGCCGCCTTGCCCGCCTCCTCCACAATCAGCGTCACTTCCATCTTGGTATCAAACCCGACATAGCTATCACACACGACATGCATGACAAAGGTATAGTGCCCGGCCTGCGGCGGCGCCTGGAACTGCGCCTTCATCGTCTGCATCGCAAACGTCGGCTTGTTGTTGTCGCTCCCCTCCTCAAAGATCGGCTGGTCAAACTGCGCAAACGTAAACGGCGGCACCGCAACCCGCCCCTGCTTCGAGTCCGTCAAAAACACATGCCACCGCGGCGAGTGATCCCTCGCAAAGTACGGCGCGGCGGCCAGCGGCGCGGAGATCAGTTCGGCCTCGGCAGCCTCCATAATCGGCTTGCCGGTCTTGGGGTCGGTGCCGACCTGCTTCTTGGTGGTGCGGCCGAGGATGGCGTCGAGATCATCCTCGGCCGGGTCGACGTCGTCGAGGTCGGCCGGGTTGATGGGCGGAACGGCCTCGCTGCCGGGGGGCACGAAGCGGCCCTTCACGACGAGGGTGACCAGCGACGAGGGGATGATGAAGCGCTCGCCGGTGACCTTGAAGTAGGCCTTCGCGACGCGCAGGTAGGGGAGCTGCTTGGCGACGCTGACGGCTTCGCGGTATTGCGCGTCGGTGAGGAGGCCGTTGCCGATGACCAGGCTGCGGCGCTTGGCGTCGGGGCGGTCCATGAAGTCTTGCACGGAGGTGTGGATGCGCGAGTCGCCTTCGACGGCTTTGACGACGGCCGGGGTGAAGTAGGGGAGTTGCAGGAGGGGGGAGGATTTAGGGGGCAGGGCCTGGATGAGGAGTTGGCTGGCGTAGTACGAGGCGAGGAGCGGGCTGGTGTTCATGTAGGCGAGCGCGATGGCGTTGAGGGCCTTGTTGAGCGCGTGCGCGATCGGGGCCACGGCAAACTTGGCTTTGTTGAGCTCGGCGTCGTCCAGCTCGATCCGCCCCAGGTATGCCCACAGCAGCGCCAGCGCCTTGCGCTGCGGGCCGCTCTCGAGGTCTTCCAGTCGTTCCTTGTCCTTGAGCGAGAGGCCGCCGGCAAGGGAGGAGAGATCGCCCTCGGCGAGGATGCGTGATTCAATCTTGGACAGGCCCGAGTCCGCCTTGTCGCCCTTGAACAGCTCCTCATATTCCTTGCCCGTGCTGAGGGCGGCCACGACGCCGCCCTCGTCGATGCTGTCCTTGTACTCGCGGAACAGGCGGTTCGCGCTCTCCATGAGCACGCCCTCCTTGGAGCGCCGCAGGTTCCCGTACCACCACGACCCCACCATGTAGGGCAGCAGCATGCCGAAGAGCGCCGTGTAGAGCAGCACGATGTACTTGCCGTTGCCGTCCGACACAATGGCCTTGGGGAGGGCGATGTTGATGCTGAAGCCCTGCTTGCCGTCCGGGTTGCCGTACTGGATGTAGTTGTTGCGCACCTCCTCGTCCGTCAGCGCTTGGTAGGCCTTGGAGATCTCGACGTAGCGCGCGTTGATATCCTCGATGGTCTCGTTCTTGGCCGGGTCTGGCTGCGCTTTGTCCGGGTGGTTCTTCAGTGAGAGCAACTTGTAGGTCTTCTTGATCTGCTTCTCGGTGGCCGACTCGGAGATGCCCAAAATGTCGTAGGGGTTCCACAGCTTCTGGGTCGGCGCCTCTGTGGTCTGGATGAGGTAAAGCATGTAGCCCATGACGAGCCAGCCGACGGCCACGGCGATCATCAGCGACAGCTTTCTGTCCTTGCGCTTCTCCCGCCGGCGCAGGGCGTCGATGGTGTCTGTGTGGGCATGCTTGAAGTTGGTCTGGATGCGCGGGAAGGCGGCGGCTGGGTCGCGCGACCGCCTGACGAGCAGGAATGTGAGGGGGACGGTGATGATGAAGGCGAGGGTGAAGACGAAGAAGGGCCAGAGGTAACCCTCCTCGTCGTACGTATAGTCGGTGCTCATGGCGGGCACTCGCTCGCTCGCTCACTCGCTAGGCCCGGCGTCGGAGTTGCACTTGAATTAACCCTGGTTCGAGGGGCCAAACTGTTGGTTGGGATACAGGTAGAATGGGTTCCAGGGAAACAAACGATGCGCCGCCCTGCTCTGCGGTCGAGCAGCCACGCAGAAAGTGGAAATAGAATTAAAATCAGACAACACCAAATCCTCGATGAGCTGAGACAAAGAGCGTGGTCCGTAACGTCACGGGTTGAGATCTGGCGAGCTCCAGGAGTGCAACGAGTGCAATGTGGCGGCTTCTAACCAACTGCCCAGTCCCATCGTCGGAATTGCTTTTTTTGCGGAGTCGCAGCAAGTGAATCGTGGCCTCCAGATTCACGCAGGGGTCGATGGGTCGAGGGGGTCCAAGCTTTCGACAGCCCCACGCTGACCCTGGTCGCGGCAAGACCCGGCCGGCAACTTCTTGAAGTTTCGCGTTGGCCCACAAAACACGCCCTCCTGCTGCTGTGTCAGCGGGCTGAGCCGAGAGAGGCTGATGCCCTCGAATACCTTAGGTACATAGGAGGTAACTCAAGTTACCTACGCTTGTGGTCCCGTCTTGGACAGCAAATATGAGCTCCCGCTACTCATTCTGTAGCATACGCTTCATGATAAGCCGTATGGTTGCGCTCGCCGGGCTCCCGAAAAGGGCCTCTTTGCAGCTTATCCATCGCGACTTCACGATCGTGTTCCTTGTTTTGCGGAGCATCCATTCACTGCATTTGATGGCTGAGATTTTGCTTCCACGCTGTGACCTGCACTGGATGTTTTTCTCCACCCGCACGCCGCGCCATGGTGACAGCATGTCACACCGAGAGGTATAACAAGGTTCGGGTATTCCGCTGCCAGTTGCGGCATCAGACTCATCCATCCTTCTCTCTAAACATCCGACACTCACCAAGGCCAGGGGTTTCTGTCATGCGCGGTATACGCAGTATTCAATATGCGGGGAGCTTGGCAGACAGGGGTATCATCGTGTATATATCCGAGCGCTGCGAGCAGCGCTTCAGACCTTCTTTTAGACAACGACAAGCACCTCAATGCATTCAGTTGCATCCCGTTCAAAACCCCATTCCACTGAATACCCTGCTTCCCTGCGCGTGCGACAGTTTCATAATTGGACCAGGTCGTTGTTGACTTGGATTTTCCCTAAAGACATAAGTAAACGCACAGGGAACCTTGACCCAGGTGGTCTCCAGCTGGTGCATCAAACGGATGCTTGTCTGACAATGCAGAATATGAGCAGGTAGTTAAGTTAGTTATGGGGTTTTGCGTGGTCACTAAGGCTGAAATGGTAAGTCACTCGGAAGTGTCGGGCTGCTGAGAACGAGGCCAAATGGAAGATCAAATCAAGAGTTCTCGTGGTCTAGACAACAAAATGCAAGCTCAGAAAACGTACCCATCCATTGGTCAATGATCTATGACGTGGGAAGAGTCCTCGCCCAAGTACCTGGCTGTCCAACTAGGTACCTACCTAGGTACCTAGGTAGGTAGTGGGGTGAACCCCAGTTGTCACTCACAACAGCTCACCTGGTAGGTATGTTTACTCCAACTCCCTGTCTCCTTCCAAACCTGCTCTAGGTCAGGTAGTTAGTACTCAGCTGTCTAGGTATAATCACCAGTTCCGACTTGGTTTCACCGGGGCCTTCACGTGCAGCAGCGTCGGTCATCACAGCTGAGGCACCTCCTCAGTTTCATCTATGAAATTCAATTATCCAGGTAAGGCAGGTTTCTTAAGTCCAACATAACTTCTTGATGGGTAATTTGGCTACCTAGGTAAGTACATTTAGTCACCGATAACATGCCGAGCCGAGAGACCAAGCCACCCCCATGCAAAACTCACCTACTACCAACCTGACATAATAAGGTTATCCGTCTAGTGTGCATTATGAAGCCAACCGGAACCTATGACGTCTGCCCGATATCATTGATGCTTCCAAGGCACCCTTCCAGCTGGGAGATTCTTCTCCTTCACAAAATCCAGCTTGATGCTCTCCCTGATCGTGGGCGACAGCAGCCGGTTGACAATGAACCCGTCGCCCAAAGTCGGCCACACCCAGTACATCATGAACCAGCCGAACCAGTTCCGCCAGCACGTCCACCGGGTGTACGCGTTCGACAACCCGGCGAGACGCTTGACCGGCCCTTCACGCTCATGGTAATAGCGGGCAAAGGCGGCCTCGAGTTCAGCCGTCGTCGGATTGGCGCCCCCCTTCTCTTTGATGAGCGCGTGGAGCTGGTTGGTGAGCGAGGCGACGGACTCGATCGAGGCGTTGCCGCCTTGGCCGAGGTTGGGCGTCATCTAGGTGGCATCAGATGGGTGAGTGATCCATTGTTCAGAGTCTGACGGAACCAATATGGAAGAAAGTAAGTGAGCAACTCACCCTGTGCGCCGCATCCCCGACAAGGACTACCCGTCCGTTATACCACCGCTCGGCAATGCCTTCGCGGAAATCGTACATGCCCGCATCCGGGTCTGTGTTCCTCGTCCGCCACAGGTCGCCAAAGGTGAGCTTCTTCCCCGGCGCCACCGAGTGGTCCGCGTACTGGTCGACGAACGCCTGGATGTCTTTGGCCGTGTATTGCTGTTTATCTAGCGCGTCGGCGTGCTTGCGCTGCGTGACGAGCCAGAAGGCCGTAGTATCCGTGCACATGATGATGAAGCCGATATCCTTGTCGTGTGTCTCGGTCATGCCGCACGGCGCGATGCCCTCGGACCGGGGGCTTGACCCAAAGAGACCGCGGTATTCGCTCTTGGGGGCTGATTTGGTTGGTCCCGTGAAGGCTAGACGGTGGACGACGCTGTGCACGCCGTCGCAGCCGACCAGCACGTCCCCTTGGTACACCGAGCCGTCGGAGCAGGTTACTGTGACGGAAGAGGAGTCCTGTCCTACGCCGGTAACCGTTTTGTTTGGCAAGACGTATCGCTCCCTGTCTGGGAGGCGGGAGTAGAGAACCTCCATCAAGTCGCGACGCATGAGGAACATGGTGCGGTGGCCGTGACTGAAGATGAAAGACACAAAATTCATTATCAGCTTTCTGTGTTTACTTCTTTTCGGCGGGACGATCTTACTTCGCTCGTAGATAGTCAAACCAGCCCCCGTCGTAGATAGTTTGGCCCTCGGGGTCCAGGTGAAGCCATCGATGCACTGTTGGACAGAGCTTCTGCAAGTCTTGCAACACGCCGATTTGATCCAAAATCCGGGATGTCGGGGACCCTAAACTGATGACGGAGCCGCTTCGTTCCTTGGGATCAGGGCGGCGCTCCAAAATCACAAAGTCATCGATGCCGGCCTGGAGCAGGCAATGGCCCATGACCAGACCGCTGAGGCCCGATCCCACAATGATAACCCGCATGGCTTTTGAAATAAACCAAGGGAGCGAAAAAAGAAGAACTTATTTTCAATTTACTGTGACTTTGTGCGTGCTCCAAGCTGAAATCCAACGGGGCATTAAGTACGTCCAAAGGAGAGCAGAGGAGGGAGCCAGCGAACTGCGTGAGAGACATGTCCCTTTTTGATTGTTGGTGAGTATATTATATACCAATAAGGAAGCTTCAGCCCCTCGCTGATATCCGACCACGTGGTATTGATTCCTTTCCAATTATCCACTGCGGCTGCAGGTGCAGAGAAGTTGTTGGGGGCCGAGGCCTAGCTCTGGCAGGCCATTCGGGGTCAGTATGCAGGATTTGAGCCGGCAGAGGCTCATGTGGCACCACTTCTGGCCGCAAGAGAAATTGCAGCATGTGGTTACGTCGCCCTGGCGGACCAGCACCCCCTGTTTGCATAGCCCGTTGGTGCGCCTGCACATGCAGTTGGTGCAGGGTGGTACCAAGCCTCACACGTTGCACCACACAGGGAAGCGTTGGCCAAGGAAGCCACCGAGTGGATGGAGCAAAATTGAACGGTCGGATATGCCCGAGAAAGGTAGTGGTGGTATTGTGACGAAACCCGGGCAGTCGTGCCTCTGTAAGGGTTCTTCCGTCGAAGGTACGTTGTCTGACTGGTTGGTCTCGGTGAAGCCAAAGGGTTCACAACATGTGCACAAGCAATTGTCTCAACAGTAGGTCTAGCGAACTGCTTGTATTGCTTACTGAGGAAGCTACTGAGTGCCCGTAGGCCTAGAGAGCGTGGTCTTAAATACAAGCTTCCTCTCCGCTGGTAGCCATGGTCGCCATCTACCCGAGCTATCATGGTAGATCTGGTCGCTGGCTACCCAAGCGATCGTGTTGGTCCGTGGTCGCTATACCTTCGGGCGACCCCGTCCACCATCTTAATGATTGGCTGGCATTTCCCCTAGGTTGCCCCACCGGGCCACCGCAGGTGGTCAAATCGTGACACTAAGCAAGCGCAAGAAAGCTAAAAGAACACGTATGCAGCTTGGAGGATCACTTACTCTACAAGCCGCAATGAATCTACTAGGCCCAGGAGCCGTGGGTGGGGAGGCAGTGCAGGAAATGCAGCCGGATGGTGGTGGTGCAGGGGGTTTCCGTACGAGGGTTCAGTCCTGTGGTATGTGCGGCAAGCCTGGCCATAATGCCCGTACTTGCCAGGAGGCTGCAGGAAGGTCTGATTCAGCTGTTTCTGATGTAATCATTGTAGGTTCCTAATGTTGTTGTGTTGCAATTGAGGGTAGTTGTTATACGGGTAGCGGGAGGTGGGCCACTCGCTTATATGGGCCACTCGCTTATATGGGCCACTCGCTTATAAAATACGTTAGGCGTCGTCTACACGCAGAATGATCTCGGTATGGTAGATCCAAGTCAAAGACCAAGTCATCGCCCTTCTCTAACCCAGACCTCATCTTTCCTCGTGGGTCTGACCTAGGGCCCTTTCTATAACTTGTATCGCGGGCTCAAGTGATGCCAGACTGGCGAGCTCATCAAGGGAGAACAGAACGGTTGTAGAATCGTAGTAGTAGCCTGCTGTACTACTACCCCGCAGAAAAAAATAAAAAAACAAACAAAAAAAAAGCCTAGTTTAAGCCTGCAAGCAAATGCCGTTTTCTCGTGAAACAGCGGCTAGATGCCGAGATACCTGGCAATAAGTGGGGCCGCATCCGGCGCGGCCCGGCAGCAGTTGGGCTTCTGGACCGGCAGCAATCGGCACGGCTCCGGTCTAGGGCAAGACCCAGCTCCGTCCCGGAGTTGCTCATGCCTGTACATGTACACCTTCCCGTTATTATTTACCTGCCCGCGGTGCCACCTTATTATGACCGTGACGTTTAGCACCACGGCAACCTTCCCTACCAATACATAGAAACCGCCAGCATCGGGTTGTCCGAAGTCCAAGATACGCCTCGCAGACTAGCTCCGGAATCTACAGTACATGTACTGAGCTGCACTCCCAACTTGCAGTAGGCAATTTCGATGCACTTTCGCGGGCTCTTTCTGCGGTCTGGTCCCGCCTGCTCAACACAATATGCTCCCGTGCGCTTATCAGCGCTGTAACCTGCTCGGCTGACTGACTCGGGAGCCAATCTTCCAATCTACTTGCGTAGATTGATGGGGGCTGACTGACGTCTTTGTAGCAATCCCACTGGTGGATTCCCGGCTGACACCGGCAGACAGACAGACAGACAGACGTACACTCCACATGCACCTTGTTTATCGTATGCTGATTTGAAGAAGGTTGCACAGATAACGACTTCTCCCGTGTGCGCAAGGAAGTGCTCCATACTGGCGTCGTGATTCGACCTTCCCTGAGTGAGAATGCAAGACCGTCACCGCAGTTTCGGCCCGGAGCACATCTCCAGCCCGCGCGTTGCGTCCGTGTCAAGTCAGGTTCCAGACCGCACGAGTCTGGGGTTCAGCTGCGCTGTGGAGCGAGCACAACCTGCAGTAGTTCAACATGCTCGAGTCAAAACCAGACTCGTCACACGGCAGCGCCAGATCAATGCCACGGTTTTGCCGTGGCCAACCACGGGCGCGGGCACGACTGCGCTCTCGTCTGAGTGGCCCGCTCCGTCCTCCTCCGCCAGATTCTTAATACTACAGTAGCCAGGCTAGCCAGGTCCCTTCGCAGGTTTCGGCAAAACGCAGCATGTCGGGAGGGCATTTGCACTAGTTCGTTCCTGTGGACTAGGGCGGCACGGGATGCTTGATGCGCAGCCGCTTGTGACGGTAAGGTGTTCCACTTCTGCAGCCGCAATGCCGCACTGCCGCAGTCCGCAGTCTGCAGTCCGCAGTGTGTATTCCGGTCTGTGTGAACGGCAGATTCCTCACCCGGCACCCGGCACCCGGCACCCGGCACCCGGCACCTGCGATGGAGAATGGGATGGGATCTGATGACGAGGTTGGCACGACCTGGCCGTTTGGCCCGGGATGGTGCTGGTCGCGAAAGGCGCGCTAATGCAAGCACTTAGATAGTTCTCCTGGTTCAACTGCGTTGGACAGCTGCCTGTGGACCCCACCGCGATGCTGTATGTTGGAGTCAACTCTAGCTGAATGTCCGGGGTTGCCTTGCTGGTGGGCTGGGCCGGACTTGGCTTGCGCATCTATGTAGTAGCATTGCGATGTAGGTTCTCGCGCCGTCTTTTGGCGGGCCGAGAAGCAACATAGCGTGAACGGGGCGTCACGGACGACCACCACGACCACCGGAAAGGCTCCATAAACGGCAGTTCCGACTCGGTCTGCTGCCCTATCTGTAGGATCGGCGGGCGCACTAGGAGCGGTGTCCCGAGTCTTGTTGCCCCGCGTTATCACCTGAGTAGGTAGCCAGCTAATGGCAAGACTTAGAGGGGCCTCCGTCGTGATTAAACAGCGCTGGCGTGGTTAGCGCGGGGCGCCGGGGCAATTAGCAATAACCTATAGTCCAAAGCGGTCCGTACTGTGCACCAAGTAGCGCCCAGGGCGTCACCGAGGGAAGGGAACCGGGCCGCCAGCCTCTTAGACCTAGAGCTAGGCTGCTGGGGCGGGTTTCCTTGACTGTTTGCACGCTACCACGCTTTGTTGGAAAGTTTGGTGCTGGCTCGAGGCTGGTTGCTTTGGGTCATGCGGAGCCCCAAGTCAATATTTTGTTAGAGATGGAGTGGAATAGGGCTGTTATCCGTTAATAGGCTGTAATCGCCCTGTTAATAGCTTGCGTTGCCGCCTCTTTTCCTTTTCCGTCTCCTCGACGACTAAGCCGTGCTGGGCTAGGCAAACTCAGTTATAGTACGGAGTAATGCAATGTCTATCGTAAGACATGACATGACATACACACTTTGCTGCGGTGTGCACGCCCGGACGAAGACGTGAGCATCTTGCAGCTTGCAGAGGGATTGTCGTGGTTGGGCTGCGGAGACTATAAAAGCAAAGAGGTAGCGGAGGCAGAGGAGACTGAGAGCTCAAGCAGGCATCAACAAGCGGGGTCATGAGAGCAAGTCACGCCAAGCCCAAATCGGCCAAGTGGTGGAATATCGGGTGCACGGGCTAGTTTTCTCTCTTGGCGATCCCTCCTGCTGCCCTCGAGTTTCTTATAACGCCAGCTAGCAAAAGCAAGTAATAATTGGATTGGGATTCGCTGTGGAGGGGAGAAAACAAAAAAAGAAAAAAAAAAGGAGGCATGGCTCCTTCGCCACGACGCAACGTGAGCGACACGCCGCGGTCACATATCGGGCGCCCGCCCACCTACACCAGACCATCGCGACTTGCGACGGCTGGCCTACCTTTTGCAATAGGGAATCAAGGTTGTATTACACGTGACTGAGCGTAGTCACGCACAGTATCTTAGATTCGAATGTACAATGCCATGGGCTGCTTCTTCTTCTTCCTCACTCACTGGGGCATCGTCATAGTCAGGTCCTACGCATTTCCCTCCCCCCACGCCTCTACGCCTTGCAGGCGAGCTTGGCAATGTTCTTGAGCGCCCCGTCCTCGGCCGCAAACTCGGTGCCCAGCTTCGCAAAGTCGCCGTCCTTGTCGAGGGCGCGGATGTCGGCCATGACCTTGATGTCGCCGCTGAGGCGGCCCATGCCGCCGCCTAGCGCCCCCAGCGCCCCCAGCGCCCCCAGCCCCGCCAGCAGCACGCCGATGACCTCCATGGGCTCGCCGCCGTCCTGCGTCAGCTGGTATATGCTGTAGCCGGCCTGGGCGAATGCGTCCACCATGGTGATGATGCGGCCGATGCTGCTCAGGAAGTCGCTCAGCGCGGCGCCGATCCCGTCGCCGATGAAGGGCAGCACTATGAAGATGGCGCCCAGGATCTCCGCAATCAGCTTCTTGCGGTCCGCGTCCTCCACCTGCTGGCCGATCACCTTGACCTGCTGCATCGCCTGCGCGGCCTGCACCGCCATGCTCACCGGCATCACATACACGCTGACGGCGTTGACGTTGCTGCCGTTCCAGCTGCCGCCCGCCATCTCCATGTACACGGCGTCCATGGTGCGCAGGATGCCGGCGAAGTTGCTGCTGGCGTTGGTGAAGACGTCCTTGGGATTGGGCACCACGATGTTGGCCGCCTCGACGGGGAAGTTGTGCTGGTACTTGTCCCAGCTGAGGCAGGTGCCCTGCTGCTGCTGCTGGCACTTGAGGGGCGTGTCCTTGGTGCCGAAGCTCAGCCACGACGGCGCGATGCCGTAGTCGTTCTCCATCATGTTGTAGAAGCCCGACGCGTTGTTCAGCGTATAGTAGGTGTGCCAGCCCGGGCTGGCGTCGTAGTCCAGGTGGGGCGGGCAGGTGGTCGACGGCCCCTTGCCGTTGCCGTTGTTGTACACGCAGCTGAAGAACTGGTTGCAAGGGCCCGGCTTCTCGCCCTGGTCGCCCCAGTACATGCACTTCTCGGTCTGCAAGGGGATCAGCTCCTTAATGTACTGCACGTAGTAGCCGAACTTGCTGTCGTAGTCGTTGTTAGCGTCGCTGTAGTTAGCTAGCGCGTAGCCCAGGTAGTTGGTTATGACGGACATGCTGTACATCTCGGCGCAGGCGCCCGAGATCTTGCCGGCGTTCGCGTCGTTGGCCACGTCGGTCAGGTTGTAGTAGATCAGCGACCAGTCGTACGTGGCCGGGTTGGCGTTGTCGCCGCCCTACAGCGGCGTGGCGGACGGGTCGAACAGGCTGATCTGCGACCACGACGCGTGGTTGTCGGACACGGCCAGGTTGTCCAGCGCGGGGATGCCCACGCCGTCCGCCACGATGAACGTGTTGGCGCCGATGGTGATGACGTTCTCCACGCGCACCAGCTCGAAGTTGCTCTGCACCTGGATCAGCGCCTTTTGGCACGTGTGCGCGTCGACGCAGGCCTGCGTGTAGACGTCGGACCACGAGTAGACGCCCGCGGCGGAGATGTACACACTCTGGCACTCGGTCAGGATGATGGCCCACGACGAGTCGCAGCCGTAGTAGGGGTTGCCACAGTTGTACGCGGGGTCTGAGTTGAAGACCCCCAGGGCCGACTGGTATGGCGCCGGCGGGCTGGGCTTGGGTTGGTAGTAGGGCGACTCGGTCTGCAGCAGGCCCGCGTAGATGTGCTGGGCGGCGTTGAAGTTGAACTGGTACATGACGGCGTGCTCCGACGCCACGCCGTAGAGCCAGCTGGCCGTGGTGCTCTCGATGAGCATGCCGCGCGCTGTGAACACGGAGATCATGGTCTGCGCGGGAGGGACTGGATGCTCCTATTTGCGGGAGGGCGAATACCTCCGTCTTTAACCTACATGTATGCATCTTTCTACCCATTCGAGAGACTTTGACTTTTTGAGATGTGCTTAGAAGAAGAGACAAGAGTTTCGCAGTGTTCTTTGTTGCATTGGGTATAGATAGTAAGAGGCTCGTTTAAGGGTAAATCACACTAAATGTCTCTCGCACAAGACTTCCTCAGTGCCTTGCATACCCTCCTCATTTTTAACGCCTAGACCACGAAATCCTAGAACAGATATACACCCACACCCATCTCAGCTACAACATTGCCCAGCCGCTCCTCCACCTCCCTCTGCCGCCTCTGAAGCTCCGCCTCCGCCTGCCCCATTGGAAACTCGCCCACCTCCCGCACCACCATGTCGGCCACCTCGCGCGGCATCCCCACCCCTGCCCCCACCGCCCAGTGCATCCGCTGCAGGCCGGCCGCGCTCGCCCACCACGCGTGCTGCTGCGGCGGCGCGTTGCGCGTCGAGCACACGCGGTAGTGCGGGTCCACCAGGTGCAGCGCCAGCACGCACACGCGGCCGGGCCTGGTGGGGTCGACCAGCATCACCGGCCGGTCCAGGCGCCGGTTCACCACGGCCGGCACGACCAGCAGGCGGCCCGGCGGCAGGGCCACGGTGCCCAGCTCCTGCAGGGCCGGGCCGGGCTCGTCGAGCTCGGCGTCGAGGGCGGCGCCGGTGGCAGGCACCACCCCAAAGGTCGCGGCCAGCTCGTCGGACGGGTAGCGGTCGTAGTGGTACTCGTTGGCGTACATGTCGGCCTCGACGCGGAGGCGCAGCACATAGGGGGTGGCATTGACGCTGGACACGCAGAGGAGCGTGGTGGCCACGACGTGCTCGTTGAGCAGGCCAGCGCCGTAGTCCCAGGCGTCCGGGTTTCCTCCTCCGCCGGGCTTGTAGCTGGGCCGCTCGGGCGTCATCTCAATGGTCGAGAGCTTGACCACCACCTGGAGGCCCTCGTGCCGGAAGGTCTCCTGCAGACGGACTGTCCGTTCGTAGAAGTCGTGCTCGTCCTTGATCACCGAGATAGGGCCCCCGCCAGTGTCCCAGCGACAGCTGCCCCTCGCGTTTGGAATAATGGCGCGGTCACTCCGCCGGGCCTTCCAGTTCTCGTAGCTGAAGGAGTCGCCGGGCTCGGGGTGCTCCCAGCCCGTCCTGATGGCGTTATGGTGGTCTCTGACTTCCTGGAACATGTGCTTCTGAGAATTCCACCGATACTCCTTCTCTATACCCACATCGTCTGTACGAAATAGCAAGTTATCCCGCTTCCTCCAATCGGACGGCCGGTCCAGATAGGCGTCGACCCTTGCCTGGCTCTCCCGGAACTGCCTCTCCAGCTCCTGCCGCTCGTGCGGGGGGAGGGGCTCGACGCGGGGCAGTCTGGGATCCCGCCGCGCGCCTTGCCGCTCTAGCTGTAGCTGGCTCCACCGCTTGCGTTCCATGGGCTCCAGGTCGTAGGCCCAGTCCGGGTATGGGGGCGTCCAGGACACGCCGTACGTCCGGATGCGCGGCGCTCGGCGGTAGTGGTCCCGGAACACCAGAACGTCGTTCCACGGCCCGACCGACAGCGAGATGACCCGCCCGATGGTGCCGTACATAGAGCGGCGGAAGACCGGGTGCAGGTTGTTGATGTACGACGTGATCCTGACGTCGTGCTCGGCGCCGGCGCCGGGCTCGGGGGACACCTCGTTGCAGAACTCGACCTCGCAGGGCAGCCACTGCGTGTGGCACGACCAGCGATACATGCGCATGTTCACGCCGGCGCTGATGGCCGTGGTCAGAGCGTCCGGGTCGTGCAGCAGCTCGGCCGCGCTTATGAAGCCTGGCGCGGGTCCCGGTACCGGCTGCCCGCTCCCTATCGCCTCTGTGGCGTCCTCCAGACCGACGACGCCGCCCTCGGACAGGACCCTTGTCTTACCGTAGACCAGGGGGTACATGGCCGGGTCCACCAGGTGTCGGATCGGCGCGCCCGTGTCGGGGTCCTCGTCGCTGCTGCGCGACGTCGGGTCCGACAGCGCGGCAGCGCTCGCGTCTTGTTCGGCAATCAGGCTGTCGACCTGCATTCGCAGCCTGTCCAGCAGCGCGCCCGAGACCAGGACATCCGACTTGACCAGACCCGACGCCGAGTCGTAGACGGCCACCCGCCCCGTGGCCGCGAACTTGCGCGCCTTGTCGCGCAGCTCGTCGACGCACCACGCCCAGGCCGCGTCGCTCAGCAGCGGCTCCTCCGCCATGCCCGGCCGCAGACCCGCGACGGCCGCCTCGTCTCCATCGTCTCCATCGTCTCCATCCTCTCCGGCCGCGGCCAGGAGGGCGCGCTCCCAGCCCGGCGCGTCCGTCACCGTGTTCATGGCGCGCAGCATGGCCACCTCGCGCGCCGTGAGGCGCGGCTGCGCCCAGTCGTGCGAGCCGTGGGCGAAGCGGTCGGCGGGCGGGCGCTCGGCCGTCAGGGGCAGCCCGGCGAAGCCCGGGGCCCGCAGGGGCCCGCGGCCCGAGTTGTCGAGCTGCAGGCCGCGGGTGAGGCACGTTTCCCCCGGCTGCAGGTGGTTGCCGCGGCGGCGGTTCACTGCCGAGGTCATTGTGGGCTGCTGCTGTGGGCGCAGTTGGGCTTGGGCGCGGGCGGCGGGCGGCGGGCGTGCGGAATCCGGCCTTGGGGCGCGCTATTAGCTGTGCAGTGGACAGGCAGGCAGCAGGATTAGCTGCCTCACCTCGGTAATCCTCCTATATGCATATAAATCTTCCCTGTCTGCTCAAAAGGGTCCAGAACTGGTCGCTCCAAGGACAAAAAACCGCCCCCTTTGAACAACAACAAAGACAAGAAGATGTCGCTATTGTAGGGAGGCCGAGAATATAGATCTAGAACAAGTATTTCACTTTCATTTTGGGTCGAGTTGCTGACTTAGCAGAATGTAGGTCACGTACTAGAATGTTTACTAACGATTGAAATGGTAGGGAACACGTTCGCGCTTAGTTTTCACCACTCCGTTTTCAGTTCCATTTTCCGACTTTTACTATAGTGTGAATCTAGTGTCGCCTTTCTATAACTACAACTTTCACCAACGCGTTGCACAATCTATATAGTAACCGTAATCCGTATACCTGACAGCGCTTCGGCCAAGGCAGCAATTCACTCATCCCTGCTGCTGCCAAAGTCGGAAACGGCTTCAAGAGAACTTGGGGGGTGAGACCGGCTTTTGGCCGCCAGCTGAAGAATAGTCGCATTCCGCCGCGCCGCGGAAGGGACGTGCGGCACGGTCCGGCAGGTCGTGATCCACTGCTCCAGTGGGGTTCGAAGGCGGGCGTCAGCGAGGGTCCAGGCAGCCTCCAATGCCCCACGCTCAAACCGTGATATCAGGGGGGCATTCAAGGGAGCTGACAGGGGTCGCATTTTTGTGTTTTTCAGCCTTGGCATGTGGCCCTGGCGCATCATGTACAGTATTTAGA
>JAMAKO010000162.1:0-18603 GCA_023628555.1 Chaetomiaceae sp. R4402
CGGTACGGTTTCCTTTGTATATAGCAGTGGAAGGACCGGCGCGCCTACGGGCATATCGGTGTAGGAAATAATAATAATAATAATATATATAGTGTTCTTAGCGATCTTACTATATCTACTAATAGAGGCGGTTATATTAGCTTTATCTCTATCTTATAATTGCCCTCCTATAACTATATAATCCTTAAAGGAAGCTAATAGAAGCTTAGACTTAATACGCTACTAAATATTATACCGTTAATTAGTAGGCTCCTACTTATTAAGTAGAGCTAGCACGCTATCTTCTAGTTTCTTTTAATTAAATCGATAGTTGTCTTCCTAGCTATTCTATTCTTCTTTTTAGAGACCTGCTACTATATTATTATAAAGAATAGGTTCTATACTTATCTACTTAAGCGAGCCCTACTTCCACTACTATTACCTTAGCTACTAGATACTTCTCTTATAGAGGTATAGGTTAAAGTTATAGATAATTCTAATAGAAATGCCAACCCTCTATCGTCCCTCTAGCTTCTTAAGTACTAGAGTATAGCACTAGTAGTTATATACTTTAGCGTTTATTATACAATCTGCTTATATTTATAAGCCTTGCTATCTACTATATTTATAGATATATTATTATTATTTCCTATACCAATATGCCCAAGGGCGTGCCGGTCCTTCTACCGCTATATACAATGGAAACTATACTATATAGGCTGGATAAAAACCTCTATCTACCCTTTTGGATCCGCTATATCCAAGTCCTTCCTACTACAAAAGAAAGGAGGCTCTAAACCAGCCTCTAGGCCTCTTAGCCTTTCACTATTTCTAGCTCTAGCCTTCTAGCTAGGCTATACTCTAGTAGCCAGCTACAGTCCATTAGCTAGCTTAAGATCCTCCTAACAAGCCTGGCGCTCCGGGCCCCTACGCCTCGTAATACGATTTGTAAGTCCCTATATAACCGAATTTCCTACTCCTACGGCCTTCGTAGCGGTAGGTCGGGGCACTATACCACTAGGTACTCCACTATTTCCCTCCCTTCTCCATAGCCGCAATAGGGGGTACGGACCTCTAGAACCTTAACCTGGAATAGGTAGTCCCAGAGGCCTATATCCCCTATATAGGCCTAGAAAAGGGTGGGAGCTTTATGCCTTTATAAGGCCCTCATGCCTCTTTAGAGCCCTATTGGTAAAAAGGAGGGTTGGGGGGTCTTCGTTAGTTATCCTCCTTCTACCGGCCTCCTGTTAGCTAGCCTTCTGCTACTCCCACTAGGCCTGCTAGGCTAGTTCGACCACTTCGCTAGTGGTTAACCTTTTATTCTTCTTCTCCCCTATCTTCCACCTCTGGCTAGCCCAGCGGCCCACTATAATAGTGGCTTGTTCGGTAGCTGTTAGGCCCTATAGGCCCTGTAGGGGCTTTCGCCTTAAGCTTCGTCTCCCTTTAAATCTATAGTAGACCTTGTTACAAGCTTCTATAATTAACTACCCTACTATAGTCCTCTCTTGCCTAGGCCTAGCCCCTATTTATAGGGCTTTCTTATATAGCTAGGCCTTAAAGTTAGCAAGCCATTTATTAAGATAGAGGTTGAGTGGTGGAACCTAGGCCTCGATTTCTAAGCACCTTATAGAAGCCGATTTATAGGCCCCAACTACTATACGAAGGCTCCTGTTCTAGGCCTTCGAAAGGGTCTTTGCTAGCCCCTTTAGCTTCTCGGCCCCCCCTAGGGGGGTTGGCTAGTAGTAGCTAGAGGCCTTATAGGCTATAGCACTATGGATATACTTAGTATAGACCTCTTAGGCCCGGGCAAGGCTTAGGCCCTAGGTCTTAGCTACAATCCTCGATAGAGCGTAGTCTTAGGTCCTTAGCTTCCTTTCCACTACCTAGCAGTAGGCCTTCTAAGATAGCTTCTAGTCTAGCCAGACTTTAAGGAACTAGGCCGAGCTCGCTAGCTTAACTACACTATAGCTCCCACTACCCCCTAGGTAGGCAAGGGTTATAGAGTCCTGCCACTGCTTTTAGCCCTTGTTAAATTAGATTAGTTTACACTTTTTAGCTATAAAGGCTATCCCCTAAGTACTAGCCTACTATAGGCAGGTCTTCTAAGCCTTTTCTAGTTGCTTAGTATTAGCCGTTAAATGCTTTCCAAAGACCATTAGGTTTATATTATTAGCAAAGCCTACTATACTAACTAGTAGGTAGGCCTGCTTTAAAGCCATATATAGGGAGGCTATATATAGGATAAAGAGCACTAGTAATAGTAGGGAGCCCTGTAGGACCCCTGTAGCTACTAGGATATCCCTCGTTTACTAGCCGTTGAAGTAAAGGATCGCTACCCTATTGCTTAACCAAGCCTTTACCTAGACTACTACCCACCATGGGAAACCCTGCTCCTATAGGGTGGCTAGTAGCCAGGTGTAGTTAACTATATTGAAGGCCCCTAAAATATCTAGCTATAGAAGGCTAGCTACCACCCTCTATCTCCAAGCTTCCTAGACCTAGGTCACTACTAGCTATATCGCTAGCTTAGTTAACTAGTGCTCGCTATTATCTATCTACTTAGCTAGCAGTAGGCTATAGGCCTCTATGGCCCCTATAACCCTTTTAGCTACTAGGGCCTCTATAACCTTCTCGATTATTAGTAGGAGAGCTATAGGCCTATAGCCTCTAGGGGTCTAGTAGGTCTTAAGGGTCTTCCTAGGCTTCTAGAGGACTACTATCTTAGCCCTCTTAAACCTGCCTAGGAACTACCTAAGCTAAAAGCAAGCCTCTATAAGCACTACTAGCACCTTAAATAGTAGCTAGCTATAGGCCTTTAGTAGGCTAGTAGATAGAGAGTCCTTGCTAGGGGCTTTCTAGAGGCTAGTCTTCGAGAGAGTAGCTGCGATATCCCCTATAGTGACCTTTTCCTCTATACCAAACCTTAGCTCCCACTATTCTAGTAGGTTCGAGTCTTATATATTATTAAGGTTAGCTGCCGAGCTAGGGAAGAACCTCCCTACTAAGGCCTTAGCTTTGGCTTAGTGGGTAGAGAGGTTGGGGCTTCCTAGTAGCCCTATGAGGGTAGGTAGCTTCGAGGGATTAGGGGGATTAAAGCTCCTATAGCGGGCCTATCGTTCAAGGGCCCAAAGCAGCTCTAGGTGGTTAGTAGCCTTCTATACTATAGTCCTCTAGGCCTTAGTCTTCTCCCTATTAATAGTAGCTACTAGAGCTTATAGGCGTTTATTTAGCTTCTCTTTACTCTACTTTATTGGGACTACCTTATACTCCCTCTCAGCTTCTTTAGCCTCTCTTTAAGCCTCCTAGACTTTCACTAACTACTAGGGGGATCCTTTCCCTCTATTAGCCTTCTTCTAGGGGGTAGCGGCCTTGGCTACCCTCTAGAGCTCTTCGATTAGTTAGTTAAAAGCTTCTTCAAGGCTCTCTATACCCTATATCCGGGCTTTAAAGCCCTGTAGCCTAGTATCTTCTAGCCCTAGTTTTAGTAGGATGAGGGCAGCCTCGGCCTTAACCCAACCCCTCTCTATTATCTTCTAGTTCTAGCCTTCTAGCTAGGCTTATTGTAGTAGAGGCCTGCCTATATAGACTTCAAGGACCTATAGATAGTGGTCTAACTTCCCCTTAAAGTCTAGGCTATAGTAGGTTATTAAAAGGCCTATTGTTATCTAAAAGTAGTTGATAGTCGAAGTTTAGCCTTATTAGCTTCCTTATAGGGCTCTAGTTATAATACTAGCTACGGTTTAAAGGTTAAGGTTACACTATAATGCAAGCTCTAGTAGAGCTTTAGCTTTCCTTTAGTACTAGCTATACTAGTCCCAATATAGGTAGTAGAGGTTAAAGTCCCTAGCTAGCACTATCAGGTAGGCTAGGGCTTACTACGCTAGAAGGCTCTATAGAAAGGTCCTATTCTCTAGGTGATTATAAATAGACTATAGCTCTAGTCCATTATCCCCAAGCCCTAGGAACTAGACCCTATAGTAGTCTCCTATAGCCTTATATTCCTACTACTCTATTTCGAACTTCCAGCTAACGAATATAGCTGCCCGGCCCTTGCGAGAGTGGACTAGATAGTATTTCGAGCTTCTAGAGCAGTAGGTCGACTTAGTATACCTATTAATCTAAGGCTCCTATACTACTAAAAGGTTATATTAAGCATCCTCAGTAGAGCCACTAGCGCCTGCTTATTGCCTTTAGTATTCTAGAGTAGGATACTAATTTTCATTAGCCATTGTAATGTCTTTCTCTAGCTAGGCCTATTTAGTAGGTTAGGCCTATTTAGCCTGCTAGGTTAGCTATATAGGTTGGGCTAGTGGTGTAGAGTAGGCTAGCTAGGGTATAGGGTAGCCTAGCTAGATCGGCCTTTAGAGGGCCCCTAGGCCTAGGCTAATCTAGCTCTAGGAGCGGTCCCTACCTACTACTAAAATCAATGTTAGCTAGCCTCTAGCTAGCCGAGGCCTCTTTGCCCCTACCGTTTAAAACCCTTCTTCGTCCTCCTATAGATAAGCCTTTACAAAAGTAAATATAGACCCTGCCTAGCTTGCTATAGCAGCTATAGTAGCTGCGATAGCTATAGTGGCTATAGAGGCTACTGCTAGCACTAGCTCGAACGCTCTTAGCTAGTATTGGTAGGCCTCTCTAGCCTAGCTCTTAGCTTTAACCCTACTCGAGCACTCCTTAGCCTAGGCAGTATAGGCACCCTCGTAGTAGGGGCACTTATAAGGCACCTAGCCCCCCTAGGTAGGGTAGAGGGCCTCTCTAGCCTTCTCACTCTCCCTATAGGCCTTAGTGCCACACCTTCTATACAAGGCCTCCTTCTAGTAGTGCCTCTATATATAGCCCCACTTCTAGCACTTAAAGCACTGCTTTAGCTCCAACGCAGCTTAGTATAGCTCGCAGTCTAGTAGCTAGGCCCTCTAAACTATCCCTTGCTTATAGGCCTTCTAGGCCTCTACCTAGCTCTCTAGGATTACTAGTATAATAGCCTTAGTAAACTCTAAGCATTTTAGAAGCTAGAACTTAACCTTGTCTTCTATCTAGAAGCCTATTTTAGTGCTAAAAGCCTCTTCTATAATCCTATATAGCTCGGCCTTCTATAGGCCTTTAATAAGAACTATATAGGTTCTATAAGCTTCTTTAGCCTAGTCCCTAAAGGCCTATTAAATCTACTAGATATTCTTAGCATACTACTCCTTAGTAGCTAGGTTACTAAATATAACTACTATATCCCCGCTTAGTAGCTTCTAGGCTATAATAGCTCCTTTCTTAGCTAAGGCTTAGTTAATGGCTTGAATAGTCTTAACGAGGGTCCGCTTAGCTAGTTCGGCTAGTATATTAGCTCTCTAAATTAGAGTCTTCTAGTTAATTCTCTAGGGGGTAGTCTTCGTTAGATAGCTTGCTAGAGCTATACCTAGGCTACTAGTAGCTCCTATAGCTACTATAGCCTATATCTAGGTCTAGATTAGGCTTTAGGTAGAGCCTATAGCAACTTAAACCGCCTCTATAACTACCTTCTATAGGTGGGTTACAATAATGGTTTCTAGGCTTCCTACTACTTTGCGTCCTTAGTCTAGGGCTTTAAATAGGCCCTATACATCCTTTGCAAGGCCTCGGGCTATGCCCTGTTGCCCTATTGGCACTAGGGCAACTAGACTATCGAGGAGGCCCTATAGCGCTATAGCGCTAGGCCCCTAGCCCTCTCTAGGGCTCTCTATAGTCTTAGGTAGGTGCTAGGGTATATAGTTATAGGTAGGGGGGGGCTCTGTGCCCCCTATTATTATACCTATTATAGGGGGTAGTTATAGGCTATTATTGCTTTAATAGGTGGCTTAGTAGCTATAGTGGCTAGTAGAGTTCTATATTAGGCCTAGCACTAGGCTTAGCACTAGGCTTAGCACTAGGCTTAGCACTGGAAAAGTTTGCTAGTCGGTCCCTCGGCGGCTCTATCCTTCGCATACACCTACGACAGCCGCGCGGCGAGCCGCGCGTAGTTGCAACTAGGGTAGTTAGATAGGGCTTTTCGAGGGCTTTTAAATGTAGGTAGTTTTATAGGTTTTAGCGCAGGGATCGCCCCTAGGGGGGGGTGCGGTTTTTCGAGGAAAGTTTCCTTTTTTTTATATATATTAATAATATACTAATCTACTTAAGTAGGTCTCTCTCTAACTATAAAAAGAAAGTTTAAAAGGTTATAAAAAGACTTTTAAATATAGGGCTATAAGTCGATATTAATAAATATAACTTTAAAGCTTAGAGCGTTAAGTACTTTAAATTTATTATTAAGGCTAGTAAGGGTATCTACTATAACCTATAAAAGATTAAAGCTATAGAATCCTAGAAATAACTATATACCATTAAAGGAGTTTATTGCTTAATATACTATAAAAAGGGCTTGTTGCATCTCGATAAAAGCTACATTAAAATATATAAAAGCACTAGCAATCGAAAGGGCTTGCAAAGCCCTAGGCCCTAGCTATAGTCCAACTATTGCATAGGCTATTGCAAGCTGCCGCAATGGCCTTAGGGATAAGAGGACTACTAGTAGGAAAGAAGGAAAAATCTACCCTAGTGATAGGGCTCGCCCCACTACCTAGAAACACCTAGCTAATTAGAGCCTACTATAGCAACGAAGATATAGACAACGATAATAACGATAATAATAATAATAGCCCTAATAGAGGTAGCTCGTTTATAGGGCTAAAAGATAAAACGATAGCTAGAATGTTAATAGATATAGTAAAGTTCGACGACTAGCATATAGTATACTATATATTATTATTTCCTACGCCGATATGCCCAAGGGCGTGCCGGTCCTTCTACTGCTATATACAAAGGAAACCGTACCATATAGGCCGGATGAAAACCTCTAACTACCCTTTTTGAATCCACTATATACGAGTCCTTCCTACTACAAAAGAAAGGAGGCCCTAAACCGGCCTCCAGGTATCTTAGCCTTCCGCTATTTCTAGCTCTAGCCTTCTAGCTAGGCTATACTCTAGTAGCCGGCCAGAGTCCATTAGCCAGCCCAGGACCCTCCTAACAAGCCTAGCGCTCCGGGCACCTACGCCCCGTAGTACGGTTTGTAAGTCCCTTCGAGACCGAATTTCCTGCTCCCACGGCCTTCGTAGCGGTGGGTCGGGGCACTATACCACTAGGTGCTCCACTGCTTCCCTTCCTTCTCCACAACCGCAATAGGGAGTACGGACCTCTAGAACCTTAACCTGGAATAGGTAGTCCCGGAGGCCTATATCCCCTATACGAGCCTGGAAAAGGAGGGAGCTTTGTGCCTTCGTAAGGCCCTCATGCCTCTTTAGGGCCTTGTTGGTAAAAAGGAGAGTCGGGGGGTCTTCGTCGGCCATCCTCCTTCTCCCAGCCTCCTGTTGGCTAGCTTTCTGCTACTCCCACCGAGCCTGCCAGGCTAGTTCGACCACCTCGCTAGTGGTTAACCTCTTGTTCTTCTTCACCCCTGTCTTCCACCTTTGGCTAGCCTAGCGGCCTACTGTAATAGTGGCTTGTTCGGTAGCTGTTGGGCCCTGTGGGCCCTGTGGGGGCTTTCGCCCTAGGCTTCGTCTCCTTTTAAATCTATAGTAGACCTTGTTGCAGGCCTCCATGATCAACTGCCCTGCTGTGGTCTTCTCTTGCCTGGGCCTAGCCCCTGTTTGTAGGGCTTTCTTGTGTAGCTGGGCCTCGAAGTCGGCGAGCCGTTTGTTGAGATAGAGGTCGAGTGGTGGAACCTAGGCCTCGGTTTCTAGGCACCTTGTAGGAGCCGATTTATAGGCCCCGACTACGATACGAAGGCTCCTGTTCTAGGCCTTCGAGAGGGTCTTTGCAGGCCCCTTTGGCTTCTCGGCCCCCCCTAGGGGGGTTAGCTGGTGGTAGCTAGAGGCCCCGTAGGCTATAGCACTGCGGATGCACTTGGTATAGACCTCCCGGGCCCGGGCAAGGCTTAGGCCCCAGGTCTTGGCTGCAATCCTCGATAGGGCGTAGTCTTGGGTCCTTAGCTTCCTTTCCACTGCCTGGCAGTGGGCCTTCTACGATAGCTTCCAGTCTAGCCAGACTCCAAGGAACCGGGCCGAGCTTACTAGCTTAACCACACTATAGCTCCCGCTACCCCCTAGGTGAGCAAGGGTTATAGGGTCCTGCTACTGCCTTCGGCCCTTGTTAAAGTGGATTAGTTTGCACCTTTCAGCCGCAAAGGCCATTCCCCAAGTACTAGCCCACTGTAGGCAGGTCTTCCAGGCCTTTTCCAGTTGCTTGGTATTGGCCGTTGAGTGCTTTCTAAAGACCATTAGGTTTGTATCGTCGGCAAAGCCTACTATACTAACTAGTGGGTGGGCCTGCTTTAGAGCCGTATAGAGGGAGGCTATATATAGGATAAAGAGCACTGGTGATAGCGGGGAGCCCTGTGGGACCTCTGCAGCCACTGGAATATCCCTCGTTTGCTAGCCGTCGAAGTGAAGGATCGCTACTCGGTTGCTTAGCCAAGCCTTCACCTAGACTACTACCCACCGTGGGAAGCCCTGCTCCTGTAGGGTGGCTAGTAGTCGGGTGTGGTTGATAGTGTCGAAGGCCCCTGAGATATCTAGCTGTAGAAGGCTAGCTGCTGCCCTCTGTCTCCAAGCCTCCTGAACCTAGGCCACTACTAGCCGTACCGCTAGCTCGGTTAACCGGTGCTCTCTATTGCCCATTTGCTCGGCCGGCAGTAGGCCGTAGGCCTCTGCGGCCCCTGTAACCCTTTTGGCTACTAGGGCCTCTATGACCTTCCCAATTGTCGGTAGGAGGGCTATAGGCCTGTAGCCTCCAGGGGTCCGGTAGGTCTCAGGGGTCTTCCTAGGCTTCTGGAGGACCACTGTCTTAGCCCTCTTGAACCTGCCTGGGAACCACCCAAGCCGAAAGCAGGCCTCTGCAAGCACTGCCAGCACCTTGAATAGTGGCTGGCCACAGGCCTTTAGTAGGCTGGTAGGTAGGGAGTCCTCGCTGGGGGCTTTCTAGGGGCTGATCTTCGAGAGGGTAGCTGCAATATCCCCTATAGTAACCTTTTCCTCTATACCAAACCTTGGCTCCCACTGTTCTAGTAGGTCTGGGTCCTGTATATCGTTGAGGTTAGCTGCCGGGTTAGGAAAGAACCTCCCTGCTAGGGCCTTGGCTTTGGCTTGGTGGGTAGAGAGGTCGGGGCTTCCTGGTGGCCCTATGAGGGTAGGTAGCTTCGAGGGGTCGGGGGGGGTAAAGCTCCTGCAGCGGGCCCACCGTTCGAGGGCCCAAAGCAGCTCTGGGTGGTTGGTAGCCTTCTGTACTATAGCCCTCTAGGCCTTGGTCTTCTACCTATTGATAGTGGCTGCTAGGGCTTGTAGGCGTTTGTTTAGCTCCTCCTTGCTCTGCTCCGTCGGGACTGCCTTATACTCCCTCTCGGCTTCTTTAGCCTCTCTTCGAGCCTTCTAGACTTCCACCAACCACTAGGGGGATCCTTTCCCCCTATTAGGCTTCTTCCGAGGGGTGGCGGCATTGGCTACCCTCTATAGCTCTTTGACTAGTTGGTTGAAGGCTTCTTCGAGGCCCTCTATCCCCCTTACCCGAGCCTTGAGGCCCTGTGGCCCCGGGTCTTCCAGCCCTAGTTTTAGTGGAATAAGGGTAGCCTCGGCCTCGACCTAGCTCTCTTCTATCATCTTCCAGTTCTAGCCTTTTAGCTAGGCCTATTATAGAGGGGGCTCGCTCGGGTAGACTTCGAGGATCTATAGGTAGTGGTCTGACTTCCCTCTATAGTCTAGGCTGTAGTAGGTTGTTAGGAGGCCTACTGTTGCCTAGAAGTGATCGATAGTCGATAGTCGGCCCTGTTAGCTACCTTGCAGTGCCCTAGTTATAGTGCTAGCTAGGGTTTAGAGGTCAAGGTCCCACTATAGTGCAAGCTCTAGTAGGGCCTTGGCCTTCCTCTAGTACCGGCTGTACTGGTCTCACTGTGGGTGGTGGAGGTTGAAGTCCCCGGCTAGTACCATCGAGTATGCCGGGGCTTGCCGCGTTAGGAGGCTTAGTAGGAGGGTCCTATCTTCTAGGTGGTTGTAGATAGACTAAAGCTCTAGTCCACTATTCCCGAGCTCTAGGAACCAGACCCTATAGTAGTTTCGTGTAGCCTCGTATTCCCACTACCCTGTTTCGAACTTCCGGCTAACGAATATAGCTGCCTGGCCCTCGCGAGAGTGGACTAGGTAGTATTTCGAGCTTCTAGGGCAGTAGGTTAACTTGGTCTACCTATTGATCTAAGGTTTCTGGATCGCTAGGAGGTCGTATTGAGCCTCCTCTAGCAGGGCCTCTAGCGCCTGCTTATTGCCTTCAGTATTCCAGAGTAGGATGCTAATTTTCATTGGCCATTGTAGTGTCCTCCTCGGGTTGGGCCTGTTTAGCCTACTGGGCTAACTGCGTGGGTTGGGCCGGCGGTACAGGGTAGGCTGGTTGGGGTGTAGGGTAGGCTGGCTAGGTCGGCTATTGGAGGGTCCCTGGGCCTAGGCTGATCTGGCTCTAGGAGCGGTCTCTGCTTGCCACTGAAATTAGTGTTGGCCGGCCTCTAGCTAGCCGCGGCCTCTTTGCCCCTACCCTCTAGAACCCTTCCTCATCCTCCTATAGATGGGCCTTCGCGAAGGTAAATATAGGCCCTGCCTAGCTCGCTGTAGTGGCTGTAGAGGCCACTGCTAGCTCTAGCTTGAACGCCCTTAGCTGGTATTGGTAGGCCTCTCTAGCCTAGCTCTTAGCTTTAACCCTGCCTGGGCACTCCTTAGCCTAGGCAGTGTGGGCCCCCTCGCAGTAGGGGCACTTGCAGGGCACCTGGCCCCCCTGGGTAGGGCAGAGGGCCTCTCTAGCCTTTCCGCCCTCCCTGTAGGCCCTAGTGCCGCACCTTCCACACAGGGCTTCCTTCTAGCAGTGCCTCTGTATGTGGCCCCACTTCTAGCACTTGAAGCACTACTTTGGCTCCAATGCAGCCTAGTATAGCTCGCAGTCTAGTAGCTAGGCCCTCTAAACGATCCCCTGCTTACAAGCCTTCCGAGCCTCTACCTAGTTCTCTAGGGTTACTAGTATAGTAGCCCTAGTAAACCCTAAGTGTGTTAGGAGTTAGAACTTAACCTTCTCTATAGTCTAGAGGCCTAGTTTAGTGCTAAAAGCCTCCTCTGTAACCCCCTATAGCTCGGCCTTTCGTAGGCCTTTAATAAGAATCGTATAAGTCCTATAGGCTTCTTTAGCCTGGTCTCTAAAGGCCTGTTGAATCCACTAGGTATTCTGGGCGTGCCACTCCTTGGTTGCCGGGTCACTAAACGTGACCACTATATCCCTACTTGGTAGCTTCCGGGCTGCAATAGCTCCTTTCTTAGCCGAGGCTAGGTTAATGGCTTGAATAGTCTCGATGGGGGTCCGCTTAGCTAGTTCGGCTAGCATATTGGCTCCCTGGATTAGAGTCTCCTAGTTGATTCTCTGGGGGGTAGTCTTCATTAGGTAGCTTGCTAGGGCTATGCCTAGGCCACTAGTAGCTCCTACAGCTACTATAGCCCACGTCCGGGTCTAGGTAGGGCCTTGGGTAGGGCCTATAGCGGCCCGAACTGCCTTTGTAACTACCTTCTATAGGTGGGTTACAGTGATAGTTTCTTAGCTTCCTGCTAGCTTGCGTCCCTGGTCTAGGGCCTTGAATAGGCCCTGTATCTCCTTTGCAAGGCCCTAGGCTGTGCCCTATTGCCTTGTCGGCACTAGGGCAACTAGGCCGTCAAGGAGGCCTCGTAGCGCTGTAGCGCTAGGCCCCTAGCCCTCTCTAGGGCTCTCTGTGGCCTTGGGTGGGTGCTGGGGTGTATAGTTGTGGGTAGGGGGGGGCTCTGTGCCCTCTATTATTGTACCTATCATAGGGGGTAGTTGTGGGCTGTCGTTGCTTTGGGGGGGTGGCTTAGTGGCTGTGGTGGCTAGTGGGGTTCTGTATTGGGCCTAGCACTAGGCTTGGCACTGGGCTTGGCACTGGGCTTGGCACTGGAAAAGTTTGCTGGTCGGTCCCTTAGCGGCTCTATCCTTCGCATACACCCACGGCAGCCGCGCGGCGAGCCGCGCGCAGTTGCAACCGGGGTGGTTAGATAGGGCTTTTCGAGGGCTTTCGAACGCAGGTGGTTTCGTGGGTTTTGGCGCGGGGATCGCCCCTAGGGGGGGGTGCGGTTTTTCGAGAAAAGTTATAGTATACTATATAGTCGACAAGTTAATAGAATAGCTATAAAAGCAAATATTAGAAGATATAGTTACGCTTAATCTATATTATAGGGCCTAAGGCCCTATATATATAGGGGCTATAGAACGTAATTGTAAGTGCTATATAGCTGTGAAGCACACGTTATAAGGGGCGTAATAGCGCTTCTAACACTTAGAACTAGTAGTATAAAGGCTTAGAAGCTTATAGAGGCTTAAAGCCTAATAGTAGATCACTAAATAGGCTTAGAATAACAATAATACTTTATATAGCGGTTGCAATGCTATTATATTCCACTATAAGTAGGTTCTACCATTTTCCTACTTAAACACCTACTAACCTACACCTACTAACCTAGATGCAGTCGTTTGCACAAGCTAGCGAGCTATAGAGTAGATTTCTCAATCTTGCAAAATATCTACTTTTATTTTAACGGCCCCACCTACTTTAACTTATTATATAACTACATTTCAAACCTAGACTCTAATAGATATATATATATATAGATAGAACTTAGCAAGTTCTATCGATTAATATATAGTATATAAAACTTTCCTCGAAAACCGCACCCCCCCCTAGGGGCGATCCCTACGCCAAAACCCACGAAACCACCTACATTCGAAAGCCCTTGAAAAGCCCTATCCAACCACCCTAGTTGCAACTGCGCGCGGCCTGCCGCGCAGCTACCGTAGGTGTATACGAAGGATAGAGCTGCTAAGGGACTAACTAGCAAACTTTTCTAGTGCTAAGCCTAGTGCTGAGCCTAGTGCCAAGCCTAGTACTAGGCTCAATATAGAACTCTACTAGCCACTATAGCCACTAAGCTACCCCCTAAAGCAACGACAGCCTACAACTACCCCCTATGATAGGTATAACAATAGAGGGCATAGAGCTCCCCCCTACCCACAACCATACACCCCAGTACCTACCCAAGACTATAGAGAGCCCTAGAGAGGGCTAGGGGCCTAGCGCTATAGCGCTATAGAGCCTCCTCGACAGCCTAGTTGCCCTAGTGCCGATAGGGCAATAGGGCATAGCCTAGGGCCTAGCAAAGGAGGTATAGAGCCTATTCAAGGTCCTAGACTAGGGATGCAAAGTAGTAGGAAGCCTGGAAACCATTACTATAACCTACCTATAGAAGGTAGTTATAGAAGCGATTCGAGTCGCTATAGGCCCTACCTAAGGCCTAACCCAGACCTAGATATAGGCTATAGTAGCCGTAGAAGCTACTAGTAGCCTAAGTACAGCCCTAGCAAGCTACCTAACGAAGACTACTCTCTAGAGAATTAACTAAGAGACTCTAATCTAAGGAGCTAATATACTAGCTAAACTAGCTAAGTGGACCTCTATTAAGACTATTTAAGCTATTAACTAAGCCTCGGCTAAGAAAGAAGCTATTGCAGCCTAGAAGCTACTAAGCAAGGATATAGTAGTTACGTTTAGCGACCTAGCTACTAAGGAGTAGCAAGCCTAGAATACCTAGTAGATTCAATAGGCTTTAAGGGACTAGGCTAAGGAAGCCTATAGGACCTATATAGTTCTTATTAAAGGCCTATAGAAAGCCGAGATATAGAGGGTTATAGAGAAGGCTTTTTGTGCTAAAATAGGCCTTTAGATAGTAGACAAAGCTAAGTTCTAGCTTCTAAAACGCCTAGAGTTTACTAGGGCTACTATACTAGTAACCCTAGAGAGCTAGGCAGAGGTCTAGAAGGCCTAAACAAGGGATAGTTTAGAGGGCCTAGCTACTAGACTGCGAGCTATACTAGGCTGCGTTAGAGCTAAAGCAGTGCTTTAAGTGCTAGAAGTAGGGGCATATATAGAGGCACTGCTAGAAGGAGGCCCTATATAGAAGGTGTGGCACTAAGGCCTACGGGGAGGGCGAGAAGGCTAGAGAGGCCCTCTACCCTACCTAAGGGGGCTAGGTGCCCTATATATGCCCCTACTACGAGGGTGCCTATACTGCCTAGGCTAAGGAGTACCTAGGCAGGATTAAAGCTAAGAGCTAGGCTAGAGAGGCCTACCAATACCAGCTAAGAGCGTTCAAGCTAGAGCTGGCAGTAGCCTCTATAGTCACTATAGCTACCACAGCCACTATAGCCGCTACAGCAAGCTAGGCAGGGCCTATATTTACTTTTGCAAAGGCCTACCTATAGGAGGACGAAGAAGGGTTTTAGAGGGTAGAGGCAAAGAGGCCTCGACTAGCTAGAGGCTAGCTAACATTGATTTTAGTAGTAGGCAGGGACCGCTCCCAGAGCTAGATCAGCCTAGGCCTAGGGGTCCTCTAAAGGCTAACCTAGCTAGGCTACCCTATACCCTAGCTAGCCTACCCTATACCGCTAGCCCAACCCACACAGCCAACCTAGCAGGCCAAATAGGCCCAACCTACTAAATAGGCCTAGCTAGAGAAAGACATTACAATAGCTAATGAAAATTAGTATCCTACTCTAGAACATTAAAGGCAATAAGTAAGCGCTAAAGGCCTTACTAGAGGAGGCCTAATACAACCTTTTAGTAGTATAGAAGCCTTAGATTAATAGGTATACCAAGTCGACCTACTACTCTAGAAGCTCGAAATACTATCTAGACCACTCTCGCGAGGGCTAGACAGCTATATTCGTTAGCCAGAAGTTCAAATTAGAGCAGTAGAAATACAAGGCTATAAGAGACTACTATAGGGTCTAGTTCCCAGTGCTCAAGGATAGTAGACTAGAGCTATAGTCTATCTACAACTACCTAGAGGATAGGACCCTCCTATAGAGCCTCCTAGCGCGGCAAGCCCCAGCCTACCTAATAGTGCTAGCTAGGGACTTTAATCTCTACTATCTATATTAGAACTAGTATAGCTAGTACTAAAGGAAGGCTAAAGCTCTACTAGAGCTTGCATTATAGTAGGACCTTAACCTCTAAACCCTAGCTAGCACTATAACTAGGGCTCTATAAAGAAGCTAATAAGGCTAAACTTTAACTATTAATTGCTTTTAGATAACAATAGGCCTTCTAATAATCTACTATAGCCTAGACTATAGAGGGAAGTTTAACTACTATCTATAGGTCCTCGAAGTCTACTTAGGCGGGCCCCTACTATAATAGGCCTAGCTAGAAGGCTAGAACTAGAAGATAATAGAGAGGGGTTAAGTCGAAGCTAAGACTGCCTTTATCCCACTAAAACTAGGGCTAGAAGACACTAGGCTATAGGGCTTTAAAGCTTGGATATATAGTATAGAGGGCCTTAAAGAAGCTTTTAACCAACTAATCAAAGAGCTCTAGAGGGTAGCTAAGGCCGCTACCCCCTAGAAGAAGGCTAATAGAGGGAAAGGATTTCCCTAGTAGTTAGTAAAAGTCTAGGAGGCTCGAAGAGAGGCTAAAGAAGCTAAGAGAGAGTATAAGGTAGTCCCAATAAAGTAGAGCAAGGAGGAGCTAAATAAACGCCTATAAGCCCTAGCATCTAATATCAATTGAGAGAAGACTAAGGCCTAGAGAGCTATAGTATAGAAGGCTACTAACCACCTAGTGCTGCTTTAGGCCCTCGAACGATAGGCCCGCTATAGGAGCTTTAACCCCCCTAACCCCTCGAAGCTACCTACCCTCATAGGGCCACTAGGAAGCCCTAACCTCTCTACCTACCAAGCTAAAGCCAAGGCCTTAGTAGGGAGGTTCTTCCCTAGCCTAGCAGCTAACCTTAACGATATATAGGACCTAGACCTACTAGAATAGTAGGAGCTAAGGTTCGATATAGAGGAAAAGGTTACTATATATCAGGGGCTCGGGCTTTGCCCAAGCTAGTACTTGCAGGCCAGTGCCCGGATGTAGGGGGCTCCTGCCCGTCTCCGGCTTGGCTCTAGGAAGGAGCCAGCTTCCACGCCCTCCTCTAAAGGGTTCGCCCTACACAGGGCTCTATAACTCTCTCTTCTCTTCCTTAGATCGTTTCAATAAAACTTTACATGCCTATCTATAGTTGCTATAGGGCTAGTGTATAACATTTAAAACGATCTTAGCGATGGCCACCTCCTTTGGCACCGATCCTCTAGCTGGGGACCCTGCAGCAGTCGATATAGATTGGCTACGCAACTACCTGTAAGGCTTATAGGTGACGATCGAACAATAGAACGCCTAGATCTAGGCCCTGCAAGCCGTTTAGGTAGCAGCGGCAAATATAGCAGCTACTACCTCCCTAGTCCCCGACGGCTCCCGACCCTAGCACAAGCGTCTCCTAGTTAGACAGCCCTTCGATAGTAAGAAGGAGCTCTTTATAGCCTAGAAGAATACTATATTTTATATCCTTAAGGCTAATAAGGACTTTATTAGCTTAAACTAGGACTAGTAGGTATTTCTATAGGGCAACTTAACGCGCTGGGTCTAGACCTAAATTGCAATTTATTACAAGTTAAGAGGGCCTGCCGTTAGCTATAACCCAAATGCCTTCCTTATCTATCTCGAGACTATCTTCGTAGACCCCTATAGGAAGACCGTAGCCTTATTGGAGCTCGAACTTCTCTACTAAGGAAACGATAAACCGTTCGTTATATTTATTATGCGTTTTGAATCAAAATTGTCGAAGGCAGGTGGCCTCCTGTAGAACAATGAAATTCGGCTTATCAAGCTTAATTAATGCCTCTCTCTAAAGATTCGACGCACCGCGGTGGGACGTAGAATCCCCTAGAACAATTACGCCAAGGCAGTTGTAAGACTACGTAAGATCGCAATGGATCTCGAGGCCCTCTACCTCGAGGAGAGACACCTATAGAAGAGGGAGCGCTAGAGCGAGAACTTCCCATCTACCAATAAAGATGCGGATAGAGATATAAAGATAATAGGCATCAATTTGGCGTATACGATATAGAAGTAGGGAGGCCCGGAGGGGGGGTAAAAGCAGCGTGCGAAATAGGCTAGTTAGGAGACCTTAGCAATATAGCGTATAGCTAGGGTATACCTCCATTGTAGTAAGAAGGGACACTTCATTGCTAAGTGTAGCCTCGCCCCTACTATATAGCTAGAATTACAAGGACAACGATAGGTTAATATTAATGCCTTAAACGCTAAAGAATAGGAAGAGAATAACTTCTATTTGGCGAATAAGGAGGGCTTATAGGGAAAAGACTAGCCTCTAGATAGAGTTTCGCAAGGGGGCGAGATACACCCTACTACTTATTAAACGAATTTATAGAGATTAGTAAGAGAATAGACGAACTACCCTTCCTTATTCTAATCTTTCTAAATACCTTAGGTTTTATAAATATATAAGTAGATAGTGGATGCTCTAGCTATAGTGCTATTAGTAAGAGGGTATACTAGAAGCTAGGGATTAAGCAAATAAACCTACTAACTATTTAGACTTTAAGAATAGCAGTTAAATAGGATTCTAAACGAAAGATATTATATATAGCTTGTATAATAATAGATATTAATAGCTAGATAAGTATAGCTATATTTTATATAGTCTCTAGACTTACCTATAATATTATTTTAGGCCTTCTATAGATAAGGTATAGAAAGGTAATATTGGACGTCGAGAAGGGAATTCTCAAGGTTGGTATATAACCTAGACTTTATATCTATATAAGTTCATTGTAGAGAAAGATAATAGAGATCTCCTAGATTATAGATATAGTGTTTATAGGCTTAGTTAAAAGGGCACAATAATAGGAGACCCTATAGGAATAAAAGGGGTCTTTTATTGCTATAAATATCTATAAGATAACCTTAGTTTTAGAGGAGACTTAGCTCTAGGCTAGCCCTAACCTAGACCTAGATATAGCCTTGCTAGAAGAGCTATACGACTTTACTAACCTCTTTAATAAAGAGAAGGCAGGCGGACTTCCCCTATATTAGAGGTTAGCCGACTACTATATTAAGCTTAGAAAGGGCCTAGACGGGATAGTGCTAGAGCTCCCTTAGAGCCCTCTTTATAATATACTATAGGATTACCTACTAAAGGTATAAAAGTAGGTTATAGACCTAATAGATAAGGGCTAGATACAAGCAAGCTCCTTGCTAGCCGCTGCCTCTATTCTACTAGCGAAAAAGCTAGATAGAGGCTAGCGCTTTTATATAGATTACTAGACGCTAAATAAAATTATCTAGCAAGATTACTACCCGCTACTACTTATTAAAGAGACGCTTCGCTCTCTATTAAAGGCCTAATAGTTTATTAAGCTAGATATATAGGCAGCCTTCTATTAAATCTATATTATAAAAGGTAATAAACATTTAATAGTGTTCTAGACTTAGTTTAAACTCTTTAAGTAGCTAGTTTACTCCTTTAGACTTACTAGTACCCCTACTATATTCTAGTAGTATATTAATAATGCCCTTAGCCTAATATTAAGCGATTTTATAATAGCCTACCTTAACAATATTATTATTATTATTATTATTTCCTACACCGATATGCCCGTAGGCGCGCCGGTCCTTCCACTGCTATATACAAA
>JAMAKO010000163.1:0-17914 GCA_023628555.1 Chaetomiaceae sp. R4402
TACGGTTTCCTTTGTATATAGCAGTGGAAGGACCGGCGCGCCTACGGGCATATCGGTGTAGGAAATAATAATAATATTATAACTATCTAGATATGTTTAGTAAAGCAGATTTGGATATAATGCCTCTATTCTAAGCTAAGGTTAACTACTATATTAAACTACTACCTAGTAGGCAGCCTAAAGACCTTAGATATAGCTCTCTATATAGGCTGTCTATTAAGGAACTTGAAATGGCTTGTAAGTATATTGCTAAGAACCTTTAAAAGGGATTTATTGAGCTTAGTAATACCCTCTAGGCCACGCTAATTCTATTTGCCCTAAAGGGTAATAGATCACTTTGCTTCTATATCGACTATTATAAGCTTAATATAATAACTAAGAAGGACTAGTACCTACTACCCCTAATTGATAAAACCCTTGTTTAAATTGCTAAGGTAAAGGTATTTATAAAGATCAATATCTACTAAGCGTTCTATTAAATCTAGATAAGCCTAGATAGCGTAGATCTAACTATCTTCTAAATAAGGTATAGCACTTACTAATTTAAAGTATTGCTATTTAGATTAACTAATAGCCTAGCTACTTTCTAGCGATTTATTAATAATATACTAATGGGCTACCTAAATAATTTCTATAGTGCGTATATTAATGATATTCTAATCTTCTCTAAGAACTAGAAAGATTATAAAGACTATATATAAAAGGTTCTATAATAGTTATATAAAGCTAGCTTGCAAGCTAACCTTAAGAAGTATAAGTTTAATGTTATTAAGATAAAGTTTCTAGGCTTTATTGTTAGGACTAATAGCATTGCTTCTAATCTAGAGAAGCTTGATGCTATAGAATATTAGGAGACACTAATAACTACTAAAGGCATTTAATCCTTCCTTAGCTTCTATAACTTCTATTGCTAGTTTATTTGCAAGTATAGACAGGTTGCCCGTCTGCTAATCAACCTAATGAAAAAGGAGGTTCCATTTGCCTAGATAGCTGATTGCTAATGCGTATTTGAAGAGCTAAAGTAGCGACTTCTAACTGCTCTTATTTTAAGCTATTTCTATTATAGAAAGCCAATCTAGGTTAAGACCAATGCCTTATAGGGCGTGATTGCTAGTGTAATGTCCTAGCTATAGAAGGATAGATAGTGGTACCTAGTTACTTACTTTTCTAAAGCCCTATATAGGGCTAAATACAACTACTATATCTATAATAAGGAGCTACTAGTGGTTATTTAAGCACTATAGTACTAGTAAGCTAAGCTAATTAGTCTATAGATTGAAGAACCCTTTCTAATTATCTCTAACTACGAGGCATTAAAATACTTTAGTACCAAGTAGCTACTTAATATCTAGTAGGTAGGTTAGGTAGAGCTATTAGCCTAATACTACTTCTAGATTATATACTGCCCTAGCAGTAAAAATGTAGCGGCTAATTTATTATCTAGGAAGGTTAAGGACGCTACGATATAGAAGGCGAAGTGTAAAGTATACTATATAATGTAGATCTTTATAACTGCTTGCCCTAGTTGTATAGCTAACTGGAGCACTATGGCTATAGCTATAGTCCTAGCACTCAATAAAGGTGTCTTACCCCTATAAGGTTCTAGGATCTAGATAGTAGATAACCTTCTAAACGCTAACTATACTACACCTAAGCTTAAGGAATATTGCTAATAGGCTTAAGCTAAGGAGAGCGATTTTAGCTTGCTTGGCAACTACTTATTGCTCTATATAGGGAAACTGGTTATATCAACTAGCCTTTAAACCTAGGTAATCTAGGAAACTTACTACCGCTTAATAACTGCCTATCTAGGCTAGAACAAGACTAAGCAACTAGTTAAGGCAAGATACTAGTAGCCCTAGATAATAGGCAACATTAAGACCTTCATTAATAACTATATACCCTATAGGTCTTTAAAGTATCCTTATAATAAGACCCTAGGCCTGCTAAAGCCGATCCTACCCCTGCAATATAGCTAGTAGTACCTAGTTATAGACTTTAAGTCAATGCCCCTTAATAAGTATAGATATAACAATATATTGGTTATAATTGACCGTTTAATAAAGGTACTATAGACTATCCTTTATAGGAAGGACGCTACTATATATAATGCGGCTTAGATATACTATAAAGGACTATACTAGATCTTTAATTTGCTATAGGAAGTTATTAGCGATCGCGGCCCTTAGTTTAGAGCTACTTTTATAGATAAGCTCTCTTATATCTTTGGAATTAACTAGAAATTGGCTATAGCGGGCTACTTCTAGACTGCTAGTTAGGTTAAGAACCTAAACTAGTATATCGACTAGCAGCTACAACTATTTATAAGCCATTACTAGGACAACTAGTTGCAAGCTATATCTACCTTCGATGTAGCCTAGATAGGCCTGCTATACAATAGTACTAGAATATAGCCGTACAAGGCACTATTCGACTTTCCAATGCTAATGCTATTCGACTAGGAGGCTTGGACTTAGAGCTTCGCTAACTATATAAGCGCTAACTAACTAACCTGCGAATAGGCCTAAGATATAGCACATTGTATCTAGAACTATGTTAGCTATACCTATAAGATAATTTAGAAGGCCTAAGCTAGACAAGTAGAATAGGCAAATCGCCACTACTGCGAGCTAGACTTCGATGTTAATAACTATATTATAATTATTAAGAAAAGAGAGCTTACTAACTAGCCGAGTAACAAGCTATCTTACCTAGTTATATAGCAGTATTACTAGGTAATTGGGAGGATAGTCAAGGGCACCTATAAGCTAGAGGTCCCTAAGATATAGAAGGGATCGATAGTGTTTATAGCTGATTGATTAAGGCGTTACCCAAACAACCTATTGCCTAGCTAGGCCGTGGAGAACCTGCCTAGCGAAGATAAGACTAGTACTAGCATTGAGGAATGGGAGGTCGAGAGGGTTATAGCTAGCCGTCTATAGTATAGCAAGCTATAATACTAAGTATAGTAGCGTGGATGGGACCTAGATCCTAAATGGTATCCGGCATTGGACTTCAAGAACGCACTAGCATCCCTACAATGCTACTACAAGGATAACCCCAACCAAGCTAGGCCCCCAATGTAGCTAACTGAGTGGTTGTTGGCTGCGGCTAAGGACCGTTTCGACAATATAGAGCACCTAGACAATGACCGGCCGGCTATTAGATCCGTAGCGCCACGAATAGCGCGATGGTTACAACAAAAGAAGGCTTAACTAGAGGGAACAATTAGGATCTAGTAGATTAAGTAGATATCTAGTGAGAAAGCTCGAGGCGAGCTTTTTTTAGACCTGGGGGATATAACAGCAGGATGGTCTAACCCTAACCCTAGCTATACCCTAGGCTGGTGGACTGTGCGCCTCCTACCTATGTTTTCTCTCTATTATGGGAATCCTATATCTTAATCCTTTTTCTTCCCTTTTCCTCAGCTTTAGATTCACGTAATTGAGTAGGATCATTTGAGCCATCGTGCCTCTATTCCTCGCTCGCTCGTTATAGTTGTTAGATATTAAAGAAGTAGAAAGATGTATATTCGATTTGGATAATAGGTTGCTTGGCCATATAGTGGTAGGATGACTAAGCAAGTAGCCCTATTATATAGAGCTTGAAAGGAGGATTCGAATGGTATATATTGATAGGTGTGGAGGAGTGTGTTAAAAGTCATGATAGAAGTTGAAGTCTAAGGAGGTAGGGAGGACCTTAATATATAGACTTCTCTTCCTATATAAGGCCGTATTCGGCCATTAGTATTCTTCCTATTTAGACTCTATCTAGGTCCTATTATTCCTATTCAAATTGCATTTGAATGGATTTCTAATCAAAGAAGGAGGCAGGCTATTATATCACAGTGACGTAGTATACTAGAAAGGGAAAGACTTTCTTTTTTCCTTCTTTTCTATTCTCTTTTGGTTATAACAATACTATTGTATAAAACAATACTATTATATAGAACAATACTATTGTATAGAACAATACTATTGTATAGAACAATACTATTGTTATATAAAGAGATGTTTATATAGAGTAGGATAGATATAGGTTATATATATACCTTCCTTTATATATATTATAAAGGTAGTTATTGAGTAGAAGGCATTTTCGTATATAATTCAATAGATATGAACCTACTAGCCTTTGGAAAGCACTTGGCAGCTAATACTCGATAACTAGAGCGCGCCTAAAAGACCTGCTTATAGTGGGCTAGCACCTGGGGGATAGCCTTTGCAGCTTAAAAATGCAAGCTAATCTACTTTAATAAAGGCTAAAGGCAGTAGTAGGACCCTATATCCCTCGCCTACCTAGGGGGTAGTGGGGGCTATAGCGTAGTTAAACTAGTAGGCTTAGCCTAATTCTTAGAGGTCTAGCTAGACTAGAGGCTATCTTAGAGGGCCTACTGCTAGGCAGTAGAGCGGAAGCTAAGAACCTAGGATTTTGCTCTAGCTAGGATTGCAGCTAAAACGTGGGGCCCAAGCCTCGCCCAGGCCTAAGAGGTATATACTAAGTGCATTTGCAGTGCTATAGACTACGAAGCCTCTAGCTACTACTAGCCAACGGCCCCTAGGGGGGCTAGCAAGCTTAAGGGGCCTGCGAAGGCTCTATTGAAAGCCTAGAACGAGAGCCTTCGTATAGTAGTAGGGGCCTATAAAACAGCCCCTACTAGGTGCCTAGAAATAGAGGCTTAGGTGCCACTACTCGACCTCTACCTTAATAAACGGCTAGCCGACTTCGAAGCCTAGCTATGTAAAAAGGCTCTATAAGTGGGCGCTAGGGGCGAAAGAACTACTATAGAGCACTTGATTATAGAAGCTTGTAATAAGATCTACTATATATTTAGAAGGAAGAAAAGGGGCCTAGGGCGGGGGCCTAGGCAAGGCCTGTAGGGCCCAATGACCACTGAACAAGCCGCTATCCTAGTCGATAAGTGGGCTGCCTAGAGGTGGAAAATAGGGGAGAGGAAAAACAGGAAGTTAAATACTAATAAGGTTATTGAACTAGCCTAGCAGGCCTAGTAGGAGCATTATAGAGCTAACTAATAAGGTACTAGCAGTAGAAGGATAGCTAATAAAGACTCCCTAAGCCTTTTGTTTACTAATAGAGCTCTAAAGAAGTATGAGGGCCTAATGAAGGCCTAGAGCAGCCTCCTATCCCAGGCCTATATAGGGGATATAGGCCTTCGAGACTACCTTTTTAGAGTTAAAGTCCTAGAGGTCTGTACCCTCTACTATAGGTGTGGGGAGGGGAGAGAGATAGTGGAGCACCTAGTAGTGTGGTGCCCCAACCTACTAAAATAGAGGCCCTAGCAGCGGCAAGAGATACGATTACACTGGGACCTACAGACCGTATTACGAGGGGTAGGTGCCCGAAGCACTAGGCTTGTTTGGAGGGTCCTTAGCTAGCTGATGGACACTAGCTAGCTACTAGAATATAGCCTAGCTAGAAGGCTAGAGCTAGAAGCTATAGAAGGCTAGGGGCCTAGAGGCCGGCTAAGGGCCTCTATTCTTTTATAGTAGGAAGGATTTATAGGCAGTGGCTACACAGTGGTGGATAGAGGTTTTTACCCGGCCTATACAGTATAGTTTCCTTTATACTTAGCAGTGGAAGGACCGGCGCGCCTATGGGTATATCGGTGTAGGAAATAATAATAATAATAATAATCGAGTAACTAATATAATAGATTATTAGAAATAATTAAGGATTAAGGGGTTAAGGATAAAGGAGGAAGTATATATTTAAAACTATAGTCCCTACGCCTATAGGCAGACTATAGCTTCCTTAGTAAGCAATATAAGTAGTTTGCTAGACCTACTATTGAAATAACCTTATTGTAAACCCTTTAGCTTCACTGAACCTTAGGCTCTACCTAGAGTATACTTCTAGGAGTCCCTTTTAGAACTCTAGAGGCTTGAGATTCGTTATACAGCTCTATTAATCTATAGTTTTATACGTATTGAGACGAGCTACTCGTCGAGATTATTAGTTCCCTAAAGAAGCTCTATAGCGGGGAGCACTTAGTGTAATTAGAGAATAGTCGATATAGTGGAAATTAAGATTATAAAAAGCGCTTCTATTCTAATGGACTAATTAGATATATTAATAGAAGGATTCCAAATATAATGTAATGGGTTATACGTTGAGTATTACGCAAAGTGTAGTTTAGCTATACGAGTATGTTTGGAATAGCAAGAGAAGAAGAGAAAGAACTAGATAATAGGAAGAGAGTAGCCGTTATATAGACACTACGTATATTAGTATAACGTTATTATAACGTAGTCCTAATCTCATATATAGCCGAGGCTGCTAAGGCTATAACGAGCCTAGCCTATTATAATTATTATCTTGCAATAGAGGATAGTTGTAATTGGGTAGTAGAATTTAGTCTACTTACTTATTTAATCCGCTTGCTTATTAAATATATTATTTATATAGGCCTAGTAGTTCTCGCTACTCTTCTATATCCTTATACTATCCCTTACTAAGTATTACGTTTTAACTACCTATAGTAGCCTAGTGGGCCTAGTGTCATAGTCCGAATAAGTATATTATAACTAGCTAGTAATGACTCTACGAGTATACTAAACTTGAAGAAGAAAACGAAAAGAAAGAGAAGGATAGCTTCCTTGTAGTATCCTCTATATAGTTAGAGCAATAACCTTCGTTTAGAGTTAGAATGCATTTAGTATAACGTTGGCTTGCTAAGATCGGACGGCTATGTCTGTATCTATATATCCTGCTTGGCCGAGTGTCTCCGAGGCCGTTAACGGGGCCTAGCCCGTTACACCTAGGAGCTAGACCCTAGACTAATAGGCAACGTAGGGTAGTGCTAACCACAGGCGACATTAATGTAGTGAGCGAAGTAAGCACAATAGGAGTGTGCCTATTAATATTACTAATATTACTAGTAAGCGTAGTAAGCGTAGTAATAGGAAGAAGCCTATATTTAAAACTATAATCGTTAGGCCTAAAGGCACCTAGTCGCTTCCTTAGTAAGCAATATAAGTAGTTAGCTAGACCTACTATTAAGACACTTGCTTGTGCACTTCTTATAAACCTTTTAGCTTCACCGAGACTAGCCAATCTGAGAACGTACCTTCGATAGAAGAACCCTTTTAGAGGCACCACTGCCCGGGTTTCGACACACTGAGGTATCTATGTATATTCTCTACCTTACTATTTTTATCCTCGAGTAGGCACAAAGGGCGTGATACATTGTGCTTACCTTTATCGTTGTTATAAGAATGTGCACTAGTGCGGCTACTTTTATATACTACATCCCACTACAAGCTACATAGGACCCAGCGGTTACTCCTTCGTTCAGCTAACCCTAGGAGACGTGGTGGGCAAATACAGAGTACGGATTGTTCTCGCTCCGTCTCATACCCTACCGCTAACCATGGTCCCCTTCCGGCGCGAAGCATCCACACCAACCTGAACACTAACACTCCTCCGCGTGAGCACAGCGTCTGCTTCGTCTCCCTAATCCGCCTCATCATCCTCATCCAAGCCGAAGCGCGCGGTGCAGACCCCGACTTCACCTACACCGGCGCAACCTTGCTCTACTGGACTGGCGTCGAGATTCACACCGCTATTGTCGTCGCCTGCGCCATGACGCTCAAGCCGCTTGCTGCGCGGCTGTTTCCGACTTTGCTCTCCCTCAACACTGGAAGCCGCGACGCGGGCTCCCGTGATGGTGGTGTGCATGGGGAGGGGGTCCGTAGTGATGGGAGTACGCTGATGGCTGGGTCAAGGCCTCCTATGGCAAGGTCGCGAGTGCAGCTGGATGGCTAGGAGTATCAGATGCGGTTGCATGGTGTAATGGGCAATGAAGATGGGCAAGAGGGAGACCTTAGCGCTGGGAATGTTGAGGCTGGGCATACGGACGGAGATGAGGTGGCTGCGCGTGGAGAGGGGGAGCGCGATGTGCAGGGTCTGGCTTTATCTGTCTTGGGGTCAGGCCCGGAAAGCGAGAGCAGTACGATAAAGAATGGAGATGTGGAAGTAGTGCCGCAGAGTTCTATATGAAATAAGCCGCGGCGTCTGGGTTGTGGTGGCGTGGGTGGAACCAGGTGTGCTGCAAGGGTATCGGACGGCATCTAAGGTAGGGGTTTTCAGCGGTGGATGGGCGTTCCTATTGGTCAACCATGAGGGAGATGGTGCCAGGTGGTCCTTGATTTGCGCTGGTCGGTGCAAGGATGCTTATTTCGAAGGGATGGATTCCGCCTCTGTTAACTCTGATGGCAAAGGCTGGGATCGCGAAATGGGCTTGAGTGGCGTCTGATTCTCGGACACAGGGGCCAACAGCGGTTTTGAGCTGTGTGTAATGATTGAGCTCCAATATGCTATTAGTCTGCTGTACCTGGCGAGGAGCAGGAATGCCGGTTCAAAATGTGTACCGTATGTGAGCTATTAGGCTCGGAGATAGGCTGTTGAAGGATCGTTTGTGGAACTCCTTTCTCAGTTTCAACGCTTATTTGCCTACATAAGACGTCCGGCGATGCTTACCTATCGGTGGTAAACATAATGGTATGGACCCTGCAGAACACGCCGCGTTTAACTAGAGCTACACACACAAACAACAACACATGGAATGGTAAGGATGTAGGGATAAGCCGGCCGTTTCCAATCGTCGATATAAATCTCACAGTTCGCCGTATGAATTTCATGTCAAAGTCCTAGTTCATCAAAGCCCTAAGTAACAGCTCCGCTGGCACAGCATCCCTTCAGCAGGCACCTCACAATTTCTGGATCCAGCGGGTGAACGACCATAATTAGGTCCACTGGCTCCGTTCTAGAGTAGCCGAGACAAGATCGTGGCAACCACAACAACTGTAATGATTAGACCACGCGCAATACGCGGAAACTCGAGACACATACCAAGGGCAACATGGAGCATTGGAATTTTGAAGTCCAGCGGCGACCAGAGTGGTGATGCTGACTGGCGCCTAGGCTCGGTGCTAGTGACCACGGCCTTTTCCGCAGTTGCCAAGTCTGCTTTCGACGCAGGAGATTGTTGGCCTTGAGAGCAGAGCTGCAGGATGGCGTCCTTGTGTTCGACCTCCCAGTACTCGATAAAGTCTTCGAGAGTGAATGTTCCGTCTTTTGAGGCGGCAAAACTGTAGAATGAGAGCTCCTCGGAGGTCAGGGCTCGATTGAGGGGCCGGGCTTGTTGTACCATGTCCTCGAGATCGTAGCCTACGATCTTGCACCTACCGGATTCGTATACAAAGCCCACTTCCATGACGGGTCGCGCCCATGTTGTTGAGTTGTTGTTGGTTGGGGGGACACAAGGGGGTGACGGTCTTGGGATCTGCGACTTCCATGCCTCCGCGTTTTGAATCCATGACTCGTGCACAAGAATCCCCTTAGATTGATGACTGTCGGGATTGCCTGAACTAGAGGACGTTCGGTCTGTGTTGATCATGTAGGCGCGTTGCATGAGCGGTGTTCTGGGTTGTGCAGGCTGCAGCGGGTGGTTGTCTACTTACCTCGCAAAGAGATATACACTCGTGGACTTGCACCATGCTTCAGAAGGTCCAGGATGGCTCGTCCGGCCCTCGTGTTTATCGCGTCACGCGAATCCATATTAGCAAACGTTGTGTAGCGCAAAGAGAATAGCCCGATTAGATGCTCCCAAACACTTAAGTCTCCCAAGTCGTTCGTGTGCACAGCACGATTTGGCGAGACGCCCTTTCGAAGCAGAAAACCAAGAATTTCGAAAGGGTTAAGGGATGGAGGCCCCTTGTATGGTCGCAGCCCACCCCTTATTGACTGGACGAGGAGAGCATCAAGCTTCTCATCGTTCTTGAGAAGCGTCGGGTCGCGCTCTAGCTTCCAGGTAACGTAAGAATGGAAACCCCAAGATGTCGCAATGTAAAGAAGCACACCCCGTTCTGACCAGGGCTCGTGGTTCAGCCCACGATACGAAAGACTGTCGGACTTCTCATTTGGGACAGCGAGGCTTGCAGCCAAGCTCAAGGCCTCTAAGAACGTGAACGGTGGTGAATCGAGGGCTTCGACGTCTCGAAGCATCATGATGTTTAACATCGTCGTGTCGATTCGCGAATGCGGAGGCCCTTTTCTTCCAACTGTCCAGTGCCGATCGCAAGGCCGAGCTCGTATCTCCGCTAACAGAAGCTGAGAAATTGCACCCGCTGCTGTAAACCCCGCAAGAATGGAGTGTTTTGTTGCCTGGAGGTGCCCGGCCAGGAATTCCGACACAGATCGGTGCGTGAATGCGATGTAGTCGTCACGGTCCTGACTCTGCTCAACCAATCCTTGACATCGAGCATTCAGCTTTTTGAGAGCGAGATTTTCACGCTCCTTTCGCCTGGCGTCGCTCAGGTCGCCAAGTAGAAAACCCGGGCTCTGAGCAAACTCGGGGTCGATGTTGTAATCATCGAGGAAGCTGTACGCCAAGAGGCTGATCGCAGGAAATACATACATGCCGATATCGTTTGTAAGGGTAATGGCTCGCTCGACTATAGCGAATGTTTGGTAAGCATGTTTTTGGTATGGCTTCCTGATAGAGTCCAAAAGATGTTGGAAAAGACCCTCCAGTTCGTCTGGCAACATGTTGACCTCTTCTTCAATGAATGAAGTTCCATAGCCGTCCTCTAAGCGAGTTCTGATCGACTTGACGACGAGGGCAACCCAGAGGAAGATTCCATTTGCCTTGTCCGTGATAGCGTGGACCAACCGGTCTAAGGACTCTTCATTCAGATCCTGCAGCTTAGCCCGAACGTAACGCTGCATGTCGGCAAGACTGAGATCTTGGAGCCGAAGTCTCTTGTCGTCGTCGAGCAAGTTGAGAAACACATTGTATTCTCGACTGGACACGCAGAGCTTGACTGCGTGGGGTGCTGCTTTGGTCCAGCTTAATAATAGCTGTACCACGGCCTTATAGTCGTCCTGGAGTGTCTCCTCGTACTCGTCCAGGCCGTCGATGAAGAAGCAGAACCTGCAGGAGGCGTACAACTCGGGGCATTCCAGGAGACGGTGAAATAGCGACAGTACGAGATCGTCCACAAAAATATTATCAGACTGTGGCCATCTAGTAATGGACACAATCTCGCTCCACAGATCCGGCACTACCTGCGGAATAAGTTCGGGGCTTTGTGCGAGCGTATCGTGAAGCAAGGACCGTAGAAGACCGGTAATTGACCGCTGCATAGGAGTTCCCCTTCGCCAGAAGAAGAAGCTTGCAGTCACAAGTTTGTTGCTGCCTATAGGATGTTAAATTAAACATTGCTTGATTGTTGTATAGATAGAGGAGCTAAGCTTACCGGCCCATTTCTGTAGCTCCTCGTGGACGCGCTCATGGCGGGACAGGTACTTCATCAAGGTCGACTTCCCGGAGCCCAGCTTACCCGCAATGTGGTATATTCCGGTGCCCGATGATAGCCATTGGACAAACAAGTTGGCTTTCTCGCGGGCGGTTTCGTTGACATAGGTGGCTTGCGCATCGAGTAAGGAACGCTTCCCAGAAGCAACGGCTGCCTGCTGGGTGTCCTCGTCGAACATCCACCGGAAAGTTGTCTCATGTGCTTTTTCAACGACGTTAACCCTATCACGCATCCCAGGGAAGGCGAGAGCGTGTAGTGCCGCTCTTTGCTTTGCCTTGGTGTCCATTTGCTGGGAGAAGGCGAGGAGCTCCTGAAGCTGTTCACGAGCTCTCGGACCGATGGAGGTAAGCTCTGATCCCTGGCGCAACTCCTCAATTCTTGTACGGATTGAAGTGAAATTCTGGGCGGCATTGTCGGAAATCATGAGCAAGTGGTCTAGTTGGTCTCTGGTTTGGGACCTGCTGGCATCAATGTTAGATGAAAAATAAGTGCTGCTTATATAGTGAAATAGGCGTTGGCAGTTGGTGTAGCGGACCTTGATAAAGTGCTTAAAAGCTGCTCCAACCGAACTCGGCATTGCTCCAACCGCCGCTGGAGTTCCATCTTTTCTTTCTCGTGCAGCTTGCTTTTCACAGCAGCCAACGTGCTCTGAAGCTTCGACTTGGAATTCTTGGCTTTGATCTTGTCAAGCAAAGCCAGAACTTGGCTGGATAGAGTACGACACTCGGTCACCAGACAATCGAGCATCTTCTCCTCATCCGTCAGGTTCTCCAGTTTTGGCACGACGAGCTTCTCGGCGAGCAACTGCATCTCGCGAGCCGCGTTCTCCAGACTGCGGTTCTCCTCGGTGGCCCCCAACACGGAGCCGTGGATCTCGCGCGCATTGCCCAGGATCTTGAAGCCAAAGTCGACGAACTGAGCGATGGCCGCAGCCAGGCTCAGGGCCGACAAAGGATCCATCCTCGTGAGGGCGGCAGCCCGTGTTGGCGGTGGTCAAGCTCGGCCTCGCCACAAGTGAGGGGAAGGGGCTGCATCTCGAAGCTGAATGCTTTCTTCTGGGCTGCCTCATGCAGTACTTGCCACGGGAAATGCATGGGTGCCTGAGTGGCTCGATGCTTCATGCAGTTGGCTGTCGCCTGGATTTGCATGTCCAATCATAACGCGCCATCACGGTTACACAGCCATTCATTTGACGCAGTGCTGGGCAGTGATGGGAGCCATTGCCCACTATTCATCTGGGTTCGTTTTTCCACGTCGGCCAGATGCAGCCCTTGGCGGTTAAGGAGGTAGGCAGGTAGAAGTCACAGTCATCGTCGAGCCTAACGTCTCCCTCATTCCCTGGGGAGCGCCGGAATGTCCAATATGAGGAGGGGTCTACCAGGCGTTTATATGGAATAGCTTTGTGGTGCGTTTTCTCAATAAAGCACTTTGGGAGTGTGACAGTTGTGGGCATCGCCACATGGATATTGACCATTTCACTATTGTTGTGTCGACATGCCTGAGGCCACAAGGTGGGCTCTTTCCAAGCTCTTGAGCCCAATGTCAGACGGATCAAGACCTAACACTCGGGGTTTTTACTAACGTATTTGATAAGCGAGCGCCGCATATAAGCGAGCGCCGCATTTTCCACGCGACGCGTCACCTCTCTACTTAACATTAATTTTCTTAACAACGTACAATGGCTTCCACCTCAAATGAAGCCAGGGTAGTCTTGGCCATCGAAGCTATTTAGAAAGACCCGAAACTAAGTCTACGAGCCGCCATAAAGATCTACAACGTTGCCAACCAAACTATCCATCGTCAACTCGCCGGCCAGCCTGCACGACGCGACATCCCAGCCAATTTACATATTCTAACGGATCTAGAGGAGCAGACGATAGTCCAGTACGTACTAGAGCTATCTAAACGCGTATTTCCACCTAGACTTGGTAGTGTGGAAGATATAGCCAACTAGCTACTATATATACGCAACGCGCCCCCTATTGGTAAGCGCTAGATATACAACTTCGTTAAACGCTAGCTAGCCCTCTATATGCGATGGTCGTGGCGGTACGACTACTAGAGGGCCAAGTGCAAAGATTCAAAGGTTATTGGCGAGTGGTTTGCCCTTATACGGAACGTCAAGGCCAAGTATAGTATTATAAATAACAATATCTATAACTTTAACGAGATAGGGTTTATAATAGGCATCATCTTTACGGGCATAGTAGTTACAACCTTAGATAGCTAGGGCAAGGCGAAGCTGGCCTAGCCTAGCAACCGCGAATAGGCGATAGTAATCTAGAGCGTTAACGCACTTGGCTAGGCTATCCCTCTATTTATCATCTTAGCTACATAGTACCACCTCGCTAGCTAGTATACCAAGTGTAGCCTGCTAGCCAACTAGCGCATTACAATAACTAATAATAGCTAGACTACCAATGCTATAGGCCTAGATTGAATTAAGCACTTCGATTACTATATAGCATCCTAGATAAAGGGTATATACTAGCTATTGATCCTCGATAGCTATAAGAGCTACCACTCAACTAAATTCGAGCTCTATTGCTAGTAGAACAACATTATTATGCTCTATATACCTCTATATTCCTCGTACCTTCTCTAGCCACTCGATATTGGCTGCTTTGGACCATTAAAGAAGGTATATTGAACTAGGGTGGATTGCACACATCCATTTAGGGGAGCTGACAGGGGTCGCATTTTTATGTTTTTCAGCCTTGGCATATAGCCCTGGCGCATCATGTACAGTATTTAGACAGAACCGTCGCCCACCACTCAGAGAGCAGGGGGGCAAGCAACGAGGCTTCTTTCTCTTCTTCCTAAAGAATGCTATTAAGCTCCTAAGGTTCCTCTCCATCTAACCAGACGGAGACTTCTTTTATTTGTTTTCTATAGGCCTATTGGGGCACTATAGCTACATTTATCTATTTGTCCGTCTAGACAGCTTACTCCTCCTATACGTTATATACTACATCCTATTAAGGGTGGTTTAGTATATTGAGGGTTCAACCACTAGTTTAAATGGGGGCTCAATTGGGGAGGAGCATAGCTCTAGGTCTAAACTAGACTATAGAACCTAATATCAAGACCCTTTATAGAGGGCGCGATCGTTTAAGGCTAGATGCGAGTCTTAGAATATTATTAATAATAGTGTTCTAGCTAGATGCGAGCTTGGAGCATTGCTTAAATCGATAACTAGGTGCAAGTCCGAGATTACTATTATTATTATTATTCTTCTAGCTAGATGCGAGCTTAGAATACTATATAAATTCTAGACTAGGTATAAGTCTTAGATTATTAATAATAATAATGTTCTAGCTAGATATAAGCTTAGGATATTATATAAATCGACAACTAGATGCAAGTCCAAGATCACTATTAATAATAGTAAAAGTCTTCTAGCTAGATACAAGTCTAGGATTAACGAAACTAATAACAATATCCTAGCTAGATACAAGCTTAGAATACTATACTATTTAGCACTACCAAACGCTAAGGCATGTCAGGGGCTCGGGCTTTGCCCGAGCTGGTACTTGCGGGCCAGTGCCCGGATGTGGGGGGCTCCTGCCCGTCTCCGGCTCGGCTCCGGGAAGGAGCCAGCTTCCACGCCCTCCTCTAAAGGGTTCGCCCCGCGCGGGGCTCTGTAACTCTCTCTTCTCTTCCTCAGATCGTTTCAATAAAACTTTGCACGCCTATCTGCAGTCGCCATAGGGCCAGTGCATAACAAGGCAGAGGCTAAGGTATAGTACAACTATACTAGTCTCCTAGCTAGATACAAGCTTAGGATTAACGAAATTACTATTATTTCCAGCAGAAAAGCCAAATTAAACGTAGAAAAGGACGACCATTATCGAAGCAAGGCAATAGGGATTATAGCAATACAACTTCCCTCTATCTAGTCACACGACGACTAACCTAGAGCCCTAGTTCTCGGCTATAACAACAAGAGTGGGGCATTGGGACCTCAACCCTAATAGTCAGACTAGTTTGGAAGTCTAGATCGTATAGACTTTAGTGCTCGCCATTTTAAAGTCTAGAAGCAAGGTCTTTACTAGCTATCTTTATCTACTTTTAAATATAGTTGTCCTCACTACTATAGCGCTACTTAGTTTAGCAATACAATTACACTATATACTAACCTTCGTATGGGGGTTATATAGGAACCTTTAGGGTTAATATAGAAGCGTATAGGCTTAGGGACTTACTACTATTAAGGGAGCTAGATCTTAGTCTAACTAGATAGAGGATTACTAAAAAGGAATTCTATTAATGCTTTAGAACCTCAATTACCATTATTAATCTTATTATATAGCGGACCTATCAATACTATCTACCAACATCTCCTTCTTTAGACTTTTTAAGGAGTCTACTATACCTCTACTAGCTAATATACTAGCACAATAAAGTTAAGACTACAATGTACTGCTCGTAACCTTATTAGACCTGCTATAGATCGTTATAGCAACGACCTTAGCGACTAAGTCAGTCTCTCTAGTTACTCCTTCGTCTAACTAGACGGACATTAACTTCTTTAAAGCCCTAGCCACTTCTATATCTATCATTATAGCTAAAGCTCTTTCTAAAGCTATCTAGATCTTCTTCCTAACATCCAAGGACTATAGCTTACTAGGCCTATTCTAAAGGGAAAGGGCTATAGATTATATCGAGCACTTCAAGGAGGCCTATTATATATATAGTATAGAAGAGAAGAACTACATTCTATTCTTTAAAATGTAGAGCAAGGAATCCTATCGCTACATTATACAAGACTAGGATAAAGCAAAGTAAGAGACTTGATCTACATTCTCTAAGGCTATTAAAAAGCAATGGTAGTTCCTAGACCAACGTTAGAATAGTACTACTAGAGAGCTAGATTACCTCCTTAATAAACGCTACAATACATTTGGAGAGACTATTTTCCATTACCTAGAGAAGGTCGAGGTACTTCTTATATAAGTCCTAAAGACTCTAAAGGCTAGCTATAAAGCCTAGGCTATTAGAAAGATCTAGGAGAAGTTCCCTAGTGAAGTCCAGGCTAGTTTCCAAGCAGGATACTCTAGAATAGAGAAATTTAATATAATAGACTAGAACGACTTCTAGGAGGCTATTTAGAGCGCTCTCCACAATAGAATTAACGTAGAGGCATAGCATCTTAAAGTCCACATCAACAACCAAGCTATAGCCTTAACAATATTGAAGGAGCTGCGGCTACCAACTCCCTTAAAACGCAACTGCTCCCTAGATCTATCCCTTCTATCTAGTTAGACAAAGGACCCTTTAGATCTTAAAGTTAACAAGCTCGCTACTACGTTTAAGAAAATAAAGATTTAGTAGTAGAAGGTATAGCTAAACTTTATTAAGAAGATTAAAGAGCTTCGCTAAATGGAAATCCAAGTTACTAACTATTAAGTTAAAGAACTCTAGACCTTCGTTCTCTAGAGAGACAATTAACAATTTTAGGGATCTTAAAAGCAAGACTATAGAATAAGCTTCAAGCACTATATCTACCCTTTAAACTATTACTACTATAGAAGTAAGGATTATTTCCTTATAAGCTACCAATCTACTATAGAAGACTTTATTAATGGCCTATACTATAGGATTAAACTATAATAGGTTCTTAGAGACAAGCGAAAGTAGCCGAGATTGGACTATAAGTTCGTTTAAATCTATACTATTAACGCCAATAAGGCTTAAAAGTAAAGCAAGATATTCTATCTTATTAGAGCTTACATATCTCTACTTCCCTATCTAGATAGCTAGAAACTATACTCCAAATAGTACAAAAAGTTTAAGGAAATATATAGACGAGACTACTACCTAGATCTCAGTCTTATCTACAACTAAAGCTTTATATAGTAGCCTTAGCCCTAGCTCTCTCTAAATGCACTCTAGACGATTATTAACTAGCTTGCTATATTAGTAGTAGGCAAGGAGAAGTTTATCTTTAACTATACAAGTACTAAGGCTCTTAATTTCTTTATAGATACTAAGAAGGGTAGCCGGACCTTTATCTAGAAAATCATACTAAAATTATAAGAGAAACTAGACGACTAGAGAATCTAGGAGCTATATAACGCTAAGGATGCAATTACAGCTATAGCTTCTTTTACCTAGATAGCGCCGCTAATAAAGCGCCTATAGGTTAAATACAAAGAAGAGGAATAGGATAATGCTAGTATAATAGAGACCTATAATAGAGACAATAAGGTTAAGAAAAGCTATCGAGTTATTCTCTAACTACTATCTTAACGCCCTTCCTCTAACTAGACGAAGATAGTATATATAGACTTAAAAACCTCCCTTTAAATTAAGGTTTCCACCTCAAAAAAGATAGAGCTATTTAATATAGCGGCATTCCTAAGAGAAATAGTAGCCAAGTCCTTAGATATATAGTCTAACTTAACCACTAAGTAGTTACTTAAGGTCTCTCCAATATACTAGAAAGCTCTTTTAGCATATATTAATTAGCTTAAAATAGGGTTTAAGGTTATTAATTATATATTATTATTATTATTATTTCCTACACCGATATGCCCGTAGGCGCGCCGGTCCTTCCACTGCTATATACAAAG